>JABSTQ010007835.1:0-89999 GCA_013358835.2 Ixodes persulcatus
ATCTGTTTGATTGGGCGTCCTGGAGCTTCTTAATTTCGGTTAGCATGTGGCTTTGACCAGTCTCAATTCTAGTTACAATGCTCAAAATATTAGCCACTTGGGTATCAACACTGTCTGGTCCGGGATTGGTTTCGATATCTCCAGACAATTGCAGGGTTACTAATGCTAGGTAAACGGCATGCGCACTCTGCGCCAGGAGCATAAACAGTCGGCATCGACACTCAGAAACGTCGTAGGGGCACGACACCGCCATCAAACAGGGGTCGTTACTTTGGTGGCAGTGAGAATTGGGAACGTAACCAACCTGAACGATGGAGAGAAGGATTGACATCGTTGTTTCCAATGCGATGCCGTGCCCCAACTGGCCTTGCTCACTGACTAGCTTAATAGCCGTGCATCCAGATAGCTGTTCGGTGACGTCCCAGGTTGCCAGACACTATACACGTTGTAGGCCAAGCGTGGTTACTTGATCGTTGGTGCCACCGGGATAGTTCTCGAGTCACTTGCTGGGTCGATCCAAAGGCCATCGCAGTCGAAGAAGTGTCCTTGAAGATGACCGGGCGACGTTGTTGCGTACGCAGCTGTCAGCAACACCTGAACGATGGAGAGAAGGATTGACATCGTTGTTTCCAATGCGATGCCGTGCCCCAACTGGCCTTGCTGACTGACTAGCTTAAGTAGCCATGCATCCAGATAGCTGTTCGGTGACGTCCCAGGTTGCCAGACACCATACACGTTGTAGGCCAAGCGTGGTGACTTGATCGTTGGTGCCACCGGGATAGTTGTCGAGTCACTTGCTGGGTCGATCCAAAGGCCATCGCAGTCGAAGAAGTGTCCGTGAAGATGACCGGGTGACGTTGTTGCGTATGCAGCTGTCAGCAACACCTGAACGATGGAGAGAAGGATTGACATCGTTGTTTCTAATGCGATGCCGTGCCATCTTGCTCAGTTGGGGTGCGCTTGGGCGCTGCCATA
The DNA here is from genome assembly GCA_013358835.2 of Ixodes persulcatus. Taxonomy (NCBI): domain Eukaryota; kingdom Metazoa; phylum Arthropoda; class Arachnida; order Ixodida; family Ixodidae; genus Ixodes; species Ixodes persulcatus. Next base: position 976 of record JABSTQ010007835.1, read on the forward strand.
ATCCGATTACGACGCCTTAGCAAGGCTTCGCAATCGAACTATGACGCGTCCAAGCGCACCCTAGCCGAGCAAGATGACGGCGTCCTGAAGCCGGACTTGCAAACGTGTATATATAGGCACACATACAACTACTTTAATAGAATCACACTAACTTGCTAGGGCCATTTTAGCTCTTTCAAGTGCGCGCGCGATTATTTCCTCGAATATCAGTGTCATTTCTGTCTTGAACAGTGTGGACATGCCCGGCAGGCCGGGCCCAGTTTCCATTGGACTGTCAAGTGCATAGATGAGAGAGCCCTATTCGGTTAGAGGATAGCCTTGTCTAGAATGAGAAAGCCAGACATCGCCAAGAGAGGCGGCCGCCAAAAGTGGGAAAGGAGCAGTCAGGAAAACGAAGCCGTAGCTAGCGCCGACCAAGCTCAAGCGGCCGAGCTTCAAAACGCTCCCTCTCTTTCGTTTGTCTTTTCCTGCTGGAGAGGAGAAAGTGAACGCCGCAGCGTTCCCGCTCCTAAGCGCGTCCGTGTTTCGGAAAGCCGCCGCCGCACAGTGTGGTGCGCTCGGTTCCAGGCTCACAAAGCGGAGCATATACAGTTACTCTAGGCTCACACTCAAAGGGCTCTGTGCTGCGTGCTCTTCTCTTTCTCCGTCCGTACAATCTGTTGCTCCGTCGGGGAACTGCCAGAGTTTCTCCGTATAGAGGAGGCTATGGTTAGAGCCACTGTTCTAGACCCCCTACGTCTCAGTCAAAATCCAATTGCAATGACGCTACTCCGAAACGTAATTAATCTTGTTGTTTAATATCAAAATTTCAACCAGTGAAATAAAGGTGAAAAGCTTCATCAAGCAAGTGCTGAGAAGTCCCAACTTTAGTACTTTACAATGCGGGCAGAAATAAATTATTTCAGATATGTTGGGTTGTAGTTTCAACTGCAAATATAACTTATATACATACGAACTAGAAGAGTGATTTGTCGTGCATCCGGGCATGTGTCACTCACCGGACTTACAGCGATACACCTGAGTGACATAGAAGCTCGCGTGTATGTAACCGTTGCGCCATGTACCTGACGAGTTTGTTTGCAGATCGTTTAACCAGAAATATTTCCAGCTCTCGTGGACAACATCATGCATAGTAGATGAAGAGAGTGTTATTGGGCTGCCTCCGAACACTTCCTGCTAGCCCTTCTCGATAATGGAAGTGCATCGCACAAAACGTCAAGAGTACGAAACAGCAATCATAGAAGGGGGGGGGGGGGTGAGTGAAAGCGCTTCGTTAACAACTTGCGCCCTCTTCAATTTTAGGTGCGACGTTTAAACCATTGAGCTAAACAGCCGGGCACGCGAAAGAGAGTTTTAAATCTGTCAAGAGGTGAGGAAGCGACGGAGAGGAGATCAAGCGCTTGCATCAAAAGAAACGAACAGATACAAGGTGGAAGTTGTTGTGCGTGACAATTCAAAAGACGCGACCATCACGTTCCACTGCCCCTCGAATGCTAGGTGTCGCAGGGCATTGATGTGGAGACGCGGTTTCGAAGAAGCTGATGGCAGGCGCCCAATATAATACATCGTATGCTGCCTCTGCCTTTTCACCAATAGTAGGGGAAAAGGCAACTTTTCACGACAGTGTCAGCATTCGGAAACCACCAGCGAAGTTAATTAATCTGGAAAAGCCTACCTACAGTAAATGTACACTGGCTAACAGACAGCAAAGTTGCCTAGGTGTAATATAACGTTGTGCCTTCCGCGGTGTCCACAGTACTTTCAGCGCAACACTCTCAGCAAAAAGGCTTAATTTCGAGATACATCGCATGTCATGTTACATTTGCAATTTAGTTTAGTATGGCTTCTTCCTTTGCAGGTATGCTGCGCATCAGTAGTTTACACGAGAAAATGTAAACACTCGTGCTGGACCACTCCTTCGTCATTTATGGTGACGCCGCGCACCCAATCATGCCCCCTCTCCTCAAGCCTCACAGGGGAGCTGTGCTCACACCACCAGAGGTTAATTTCAACAAGGCTATGAGCACCGTACGTCAGGCTGTTGAGTGGGGATTCGGGAAAATGTTAACTGAGTTTGCCTTTGTAGACTTTAAAAAAACCAGAAGCTTCTTCTCCAACGAGTGCCACTGATGTACAAAGTTGCGACAATCCTGGCAAACTGCCAGACATGTTTATACGGCAGTCAAGTCACAGAGTATTTTCATGTTGTTCTGCCCACATTGCAGGAGTACATGAAACCACCTGTTCTGCTGCAGTCTTAATATCCAGAGTGTCACAGGTAGCCTTTCATTGTCACCTGGGTTAAAATACTGACATCCGGTGGTGTAAATAATGCTGCGGGATGCACGTAAAAAATACCGGGTTAGCTTTTCGAAAGCATCGGCACTGGAACCCCTTGGAGAATGAGTTTGTGGCTCATTCTGAAACCGTCTATGCCGGAGACAATAGATTCTGTTTCAAGGCGGACTTTTTTCTGTCTGTACATTCCTGCGTTCAGCTTTTTTGGTTATTCACGTTTATCACTAACCAAGTGCGTCATAATTTTTGTTTTTGTTTGTTTTCAAAATGTCTGAACTGCGGAGTTTTGGACATTGACTAGAACACACTTATTGGTCTGCCTGTAGTCGTCTGTTTCCATAGTTTGCATGTTATGCAATTTCTTATATGTGCGAGGATTTGTTTACTTCTTTAGGAGACAAAGCGTGTACATATGTCTCACTATATTTAATGATGTAAGAACGTCCCGCAGCAGGCGCTGCATACCGGCTGTCTCAATCTGCGTGCCATATTTTTAAAGCACTTTTTTTTCTCATCAATTCAACATTTTATTCTTAGATAATTGGTCAAAATATTAAGTAAATTTTCGTAGGTATTTCTGCCAGTAAACTACTGTAATATTTTACATTACAGCATTGCTTGTTCATATTGATGTGATGTTCCCCTTTTCAAGACGTTTCTCATAAGAAGTGTGCATGTAAATGCTTCGAAGATTGCTAGGCCGATTATTTCTATGCTTTGAACTGAAAATTCTGTTTGCATAGAAATCTTTTTTCTACTGTTTTACGATAGTTCAATTATGAAATGAAGTGTTTTTGTTTTTTTATTTTGGCAGTTTATTTCCAAAACGCCTCTTTAGCGTCATAGCCGCTTTTTGTTGTGTTGTGTTAGGACAATAATAAAATGAGTGCGTCTCTTGAGTGTTTTCAATCTATTTCCCAATGCATTGTTTCAGTCCACATTTTGTTTATGTGTTACCAACACTTAAATTGCAGTTTACAGACTCCATTTAGTACTTTAAACTGAGTCGAAGCTGCGTATCCTAGTATGAAATAATGTGAAAAAAAGAAAAACACTTGCTTCTGAGTTGTAGTATCAGTGCCCAATCTGCCTCTCACACATTGCCTTTAGATGATACGTCTGTCTCAAAATCCCCCCCCCCCCCCCTGGACACAGTCCTTATATAGAAATAACATCGCGAATCTAAAAGCTACCGAACTTATTACTTTGCGTTCAGCTTAACTGTGCTTGGACCACGACCGGTTTGGACAGCTGTCCCAGTTTCCAAGCCATCGTCGACGCAAGTGCATTCTTCGGAATTTGGCCTTATCGTGGATTTTACCGCTCAGGAACTTCGACTTCAGACATCCTTGAATGCGATCTGTATCTACGAGGCAATAAAGCTCCGTTTAACCTGAACTGCACAATTTCGTCTCGAAGATTTGTGGCTCGGGACCAAATGTAAAGGATAAACCTTTAGTCCCAGGGATCAAAATCCAAGGGCGCAACGTTTAGACTCAGGGTTCCAAGTGCAAGTGCCTAACAGTGGGTCCTCGGGGTTCATTTAAAGGACACATGCAAAAAAAAATATATTTTTTTTTAAACGGCTTAGATGGAAAAAGGATGTTATAAAACGATTTTACAACTAAGAAAAAAATTTTAGAGCTATATTTACGGCGCAATACGAATTTGTAGTTGGCGCCCGCGGGCACCGCGGAAAAGTGGCCCATATTTATCACGTGACTGGCCCTTATTTATCACGTGGTGCTTGCGCTCTTTCGAAAGCTTTCTATTGTCTTTGAAAGTTACTTATTTTCTTTATTTTTTGGTTCAATTATTTTGTAACAGAATATTTTGACTTTTGGGAAACTTCAAGTATAAGGAAATCATCACTTCCGTTTTGACGCTTACGAAACCAAACAAAGACCGCCATTTTTTCTGCGAAGGGGTGTGGAGCTGGCGGAGAGCGGTCGGCGCGGTGTTGTTTTCGACATGCCGGTTCAACGAAAACGACGCCGCTGCTCGACGAAAGGCTGCAGTTCTCGTGAGGAGGATTTTAGTAAACATGCGGTACCGGCGGACGAGCATTTGAGAGCGATCTGGCTAGAGGCGATTGGGCGTACGCCTGGCACGCCTGGTGAGAAGAATGTCCGGGTGTGCTCTCGTCACTTCGCCCCGGAGGCCTTCGAGCCACGCAGCGAGCCAACCCAACGGGTGACTTTAAAGCCAAATCGCATCTCGTCACTGGACAAATCTAAACAATTTGTCGAGTGACGAAACGAGCGACGAGAACCCGCTGTCGTGCGTCGAGGCAAACCGCTCGAGAAGCGTATCGCTGGCCTCGGAGCTTTCCGCGGGGGGGTTCGCTGGTCTGCGAGGCGTGTCCTCGTAGGGGCAAAGCCCGAGCTGCTTGCTCCGGTCGACGAGTCTGCGCTTCAACTCAGGATCCATCGTAAAAGACGCGGAGCAGACTACCACCGCTTCCACCACCAGCACACAAACCCAACAACACAGCGCGCGCCGAAGTTGAACGGAAGTGGCACCTTTTTTAGCCGAGCAGCCAAGCCAATCCAAGCGGCTTGGCTGCTCGAGCGAGAGAGAAAAGGCGCGAGAGAGAAAAGTGGAAAGGAGGAGCGTTACACCGCGCGTGACAAAAAATCATCTCGCGTCGTAAATATAGCTCTAAAATTTTTTTTTCTTCGTTGTAAAATCGTTTTATGACATCCTTTTTTCCATTTAAGCCGTTTAAAAAAATGTTTTTTTTTCTTTGCATGTGTCCTTTAAAACGGTGTAACAGTTCGTCCCAGGGGTCCAAGTGCAAGGGCCTAACAGTTGGTCCTGAACAAAATGTAAGGGCGCAAACGAGCTGGTGTACATTGCACATGGTTCAAAAAAACCCGAGACTGCGGGTAAACGGCACAACACTAAAAAGTCTTCAGAGACTTTTTGGTGTTGTGTCGTTTACCCGCAGTCTCGAGGTTTTTTCAACCATGTGGAGTTGGTCCTCGAGGTGCAATTGAAATGGTGTAACAGTTAGTCCCAACGGTGCTAGTGCGAGGGAGTAACGAATGGGGCGCAACAGTTGCTCCCGTTACCGTTGCTCCCCTAGGGAACAAATGGTTTTGGCAGCGCATTTAGTCCCCTGAGGGACTAGGTTACGCTCCCTTTTTTTTTTTAGAGTGTAGCCACGCGATAAAGTTGGCAATATATAGGACAAGTGCTCTACATCGATCATGGTTGGAGCTAGGCCACCTCTGTAACCACACTAATTGGACGTGACACTAGCCCGAATGTCCACGAGGCAGTTATTGCCGTCCGGACCCAGCCAGCGACGATGCCGTTTTCTCGCCCAACCTACGAGTCACAATCGGCTGACGTATATGTCCACACTAACGATGGTTTTGACGCGTCTTTTTGCTGAACTTGTGCTCGCGATAGAAACACATGTTTGAAAGCAAAGAATGTGGGCTAGGTCGAGCTTATGTAGTTTGCTGCATCAATATTTGCGAAGGCGAGAAGGAAATAAATAATCCGCGTTCTTGAAATAACAGATCCACGGAACATGTGGCTCATTACCCCATTGGAAAATCTGATTTGTATGAAATATTTCTGTGTAGAATAAACACATAATCATACAAGATATATAAGAACAGATAAAAACCATAGGAGAACTCTATAACAATTATATAAGATATATAAGAACATATAAGAAACTTGTGAGAAGTTTCTTATAGACGCTTTGCAGCAGCTGTGCATGGTCGCCGCCATTGCCGAACTTCAATTTTGGGTTCCTCTGACTTTGATGACTTCGCTCCATCCTTACCACAGTTTATTGCCATTTTAAGTAGAAGTGCGTCTTTCTCCTCAGCATTAGCCTTTGTAAAAGGTTCATGAAAGCCCGCTTCAGTGGCTTGGTATCTCAGTAAGAGAAGAGAAGGTCAGCAATGGCGGCTGTGCTATGGCATGTGTGCAAAGCATCTATATGTGCTTATACATCTTATATAGTTCTTATATGATTCTTATATGCTCTTATATAACTTGTATGATTCATATGCGTTCATTGGACACAAGAAATTTATCATACCAATGTTGTTTTTTTTCACCAGGGTAGCGTAACGTTCGAGCGTGCTTCTATGACGCTTCGGTTAGTGTAGACAATACGCTTGTGTAAAGTACCTAAAATTGAAGCTCAAAATCATTTCATCTCCCCTTTAAGTCATCTTCACTATAGAAAGGTTATGTTCCTGTGATCGGATATATCCTTCTACACTTACGCCTTGCTTTCGATGCCCTTCTGGATTCGTCATGGCCTGATGCACCAGCGATAGCGCTGGCAGAATCGTTGTGCGCAGCATGGACCTCGCGTTCCTCTTCTACTCCTTCGGCATACGCTTGGAGTAGCAGCCTTAGGGTTGGCGATTCATCTCCAGCAGAGGTTGGCGTCACTACAAAAAAAAACGCTTAAATGAAAAGTACATCCCACAGAAGTCAGTCGCGCAAGTAAGTAAAGCAGACTTCATTGTAAATACAGCTAACTGAGACGTGTAGGCTTGTGGTTTATTTTATAAGCAATGCACGACCTGCTGTAAAGCAAAAACTTCAAATCTACTTGGGTAGGCGTGCTGTATAGATTGACGAATAATTGAATATTAAGCGGGGGAGAGTAATGAAGAACGTCAAGGGCCTGTTAGGAATGGATTGCTTCCAGTTTTACATAAAGCGGGAACTTTTGTACCAACCGGCTTCACATGTTTTTCCTAATTACATGCTTAATGGCGTGCATATAGCCAAAATATAATATGTATGATGAAAGCTAAATCACTGCAGCACATAACTAGAAATGTAGGCGAGCTTGATCATGCTGACAAATGCCGGGAAAGCACAGAATATGTTGAGCTGGGCGTGGTCACGATCAATGTATAATTGCCACGAGACCCACGGTATCATTTGCCACGTGATTACCCGGCCACCATCGTTCCGCTACTTTTAGCGTTGTCCTGTGGTAGGTGGGACCCCACTTACCTTGGTCACGTTACCATGTGACCACCATTTGACCGCGATTTCAAGCGTGGTGACGAGGCGGAAGGAGCGCGCGGACATTGGTCACGTGACCGCCCTTGGACAATGGTTACGTGACCCCATGGATTTTGGTCACGCGATTATGTGACCACCATTTGCCCGCTATTTCCAGCGTGGTCGCGAGATGGACGTGTCGGCGCGTTAATGGTCACGTGACCGCCAATTGACCATATGGTCACGTTTCCTCACAGATCATGGTCACTTGACAATGAGACCACTACTTGCCCGCTATTTCCGTAACGGTCCAATTAAGCGGTCAAAAATCGTGAAAACCGGCGTATAAACGCGTTCTGTGATCAAGATACCCCAAAATCACTGCGTTCAGTGTTTTCGAAATGCGAAGGATTTCTAGAGAACTGATCAACCAACCAGAAGGTCAACAAACCGGGAGAACTAACCGGAGCGAGAGGACGTTGTTGGGAACTAGAGAGTGGGTGGAGGCTCTAGGAGGTAAGGCGGGGAGGGGGGGGGGGGGGAGGGTGAGTTGAGAGGGAGGCGAGCAGACTGGGAGGTCCCCACCGACCAACGAAATCGGGGAAGAGGGTTAGCCAAAAAATGCTTCGGATTTAAAGCAGTTTCGCAACGGAGTCACATTCTGTTACAATAAATTGTATTTACCACACTCCTCCAGGCTTTCATTGGGGCCGGTTGCCGGCATCGATGACGTAGAAGTGCAGACCGTAGCTGCATTTCTTGCTGCCTTTGCGGCACGTAGCTTGGCAGCAGCTGAGGTCCCTCCCCTTATAAGACCCTTTGGAGCTCTCCTTCCGGTGGTCCGATTCCTTGGCACAGTTTTCGTGCGGTGGCCAAACTCCCTTGCCAGGTCGGAAACCCCCTGGAGCAGCTGCTCTTTTTCCCTGTATTGTTCCTCAGTGCCTGACCTAACGGAATGAATAGGATATAAAATATTATTAATAGATGGGCTACTGGGCACTACCATTCAGCTCGCGCGATCATGGAAGTATTTCTGTGCACAAAATAAATTGAAAAAGAGTGATCTTGTTAAAACGATAAGAATATACTTGTTAAAAATGTACTATAAATTGTACTTCCTGTACAAGGCTAAGCTATATTATAGTGCTGCAGAAGTTCTCTGCTGTATCGTGGTTTACAAAAGTTTACATCATCATCATCATCGTGGCATCAAATCAGGCACTTGTTGATGGGAAGAGTTGTGTCAAGTTCTCAGCCAAGCAAAGATTTTAATGTGATAGCATTATCTGTCTAATGAAGCGAGCCGACGTCATCAGCTTTGAAACCATGAAAACGGCACCTTATTGAAACTACGCGCAAAGCTAGCCAACTGCACCTTTTACACTGCGGTCACATTGGCTGGCGCGCGTCGACGAGGGTAATCACGTGGCCATGATACCCTGGGTCTCGTGGCAATTATATATTGGCCGCTGCACGTCAGTTTGTGTGGTGTCACCCTGTCTGTGTTATCACACTGTTGTGTTATCACTGATCACCGCGTTCGCTCCTCCCTTATTGGTAATACGGCGCGTGGCAATATATACGGCGCATGGATAAACCAAGGGGTTCCAAAGGGTTCTTCTGGGAACTACGTCGCTGTCTGTTCCTTCCTCGCGCCGCAAGGCACATGAGAGTTTAAACTGTCGCTCACCCGATGGCGCTGCGTGTCCGCGAGCCAGCGGCTCCACCGTTCCACGCCCAAGGTCAACGCGTTGTACGCCGCAGATTAAAGAAGGAAGCGAAGAGCGGCGTGAGTGCTTTCGCATTCACAACTCATCAGAAGCGCTTAGGTATACCTCGAGCCCTTTTTTTCATAAGCTGTGATTCCCGGGAAGAAAGCAAGTCTTATGGTGAGGGTGCAGGCTAGCTGGTGTAATTTGAGCACAGTTGTAAACTCGAAACCGGGGTAGGGACAAGGGACGAAAGCACAGAACGTTCATGTCATTCTGTGTTTTCGTCCCTTGTCCCTATCCCCAGTCTAGGGTTCACAACTATGCTCAAAGTATTATGGAATGTTGGGGTGGAATGCAATGACTATCAAGTCATTTACAGAACTGTACTGAGTGCCTTCATATTTGAATGTGATTGCCAATGCAGGACCATTGAATTTCACCTGCGTTTACTTGAGTTCTGGAGTCCAACGGCAATTGTCTTTCCTTTTCCACGTGCTCCGGTGCAAGTTTGATAACGACGTGTTGCGACGCAAAATGATCTCATGCCACCCCCTAAAACGGACCGGCAGGCGCGTACATTTCGAGGTACCCCATCGTGAACAGGAAGATGCAATCAAGAAACAATTCAATTACTCGCAAAAACTAAATAGTAGGGATGTACGAGGGGCGTTCATAAAGTTCGTATTATTGTCACGAAGGAATAGAAATTCAGCAATCAAACTCGAGTAGGAGTTGAGGCCTCTTCTACATGTTCGCCACCGAAAGTTACCCACTTTTTCCAGCGATGCACCACATGCCGGAGGCCATTGTTACAGAACTCCTCCTCTTGAGTGTTCACGAATCGCTCCACTTCAGCAATCACTTGGTCGCCATCCTTGAAATGCTTTCCTCTTATTTGGCCACACTAGAAGCGTCTGTGCCATTTAACCAAAAGTGTCGTAAACTGGGAGGTTGTCCCCAAACAACGCTCCCAGATTGGAATGAATATCCTTGGCATTGCTTCCCTTCAAATAATAAAAAAAAACAGATCACTGCATGTGCTTGGCACCGACCGGCGGTGCCATTTTGGTTTCGTCTCCCTAGCGCCGTTCCGAGCTACTATAGCATGCGATCTTTATACTGTGCGGAAACTAGAGGAATGTGCGCTCATGTTGATGCCTGTTTTGTACCGTTTTCTTTAATTTTTTTGTGCCGATAACACAAACTTTATGAACGCCCCTCGTATAAACGCAACACTCACTTTCGTAATTGTGCGGTGTCCTGCTGTCTGAAGTATTCCAAAGAAAAGTCGACCCGTTCTCGTACTGCTCTCATCGTAAAATCACGCCCACTAACTGTAACAAGGACGCTTAGAATGTCTGCCCGTCGTTCAGGCGCCGCGAAGGGATTACGGCCCACAATCTCCCGAAGTAGGCAAAGGTCTTCGGTTACGGTAAATCGCTTTCTCGAAGATGCCGGCGTGGTTCCAAGCGAAGGCGCAGCCATCTTACTGAAGCGTGGCTTAGTGGCTTGGATGCATAATACTGCACCGTGCGCGAGCTTCATAGCATGCAAAGTGGCAGTCCGCGCTACCTTTACGAACATGTGTCCACCAAAAAACCATCTACAAAAACTCCGCCGAGAGCGAAACATGCTTTCTCCCAACCCGCTCACTCCGATAACTACGCTCAATCCCAGAGCGAGCCGCGCATGCGTAGTGAAGACTCCGCTTTCCCTAGAGCGGAGCGGACGTAGAAAAACGGTCTGCTAAAATCTCAGAGGATCGACGTTTCGTGCACGCATCGCATTTAAACGCGCTAACACCATTTTTCACCAGAAGGTCGTAATCGGCCTCACGAACTTTGACGCACTCACAGTGAAAGCTGCGATTACACGCGCCCGAGCACACAATGAATCGCTGCCGAGATATCGGAGCAGAACAACTGCCGCACACGTCCTTCATTCTTGAGCGCCAACCAAGAATGAAGGACGAAGAAAGAATTCATCTGGAAATCCTGCGGCTAGCGCTACAAGCGCGTCTTTTGGTATATTTGACTGCAATCTGTAGCACGTATAAAACTCCAGAAAAAAAATTAGCTCCGTACATAAAAATATCGGATTTCCCTAAACTAAAAAAGCATGCTGCAATCTTTTCTTGCACGTTGTTTGGCGTAGTTTTTTTTAGCCTGAGCACGAGGTTTGATACTATATAGTGCAGTCCGTGTTGCCCTTCTTTTAATACTTTTAATGTTTATTACGCAATTTTCGCGGGTCGTTTGCTTCTACTAGAAGTACCTTTAAGCCGGGGTCAACTTTGTCCATGAACACACAGCGCTTCAATGTGCCTAAAATGGTAATAGCGCTATTCAAAATTATGTCGTGTCTACAAGCACATTCCTAACATTTAGCCACCAAGAAAACAAAAAATTCAAGTTTACGGCTCTTCGACTCTCAAAGGCAAACTTAAAGTTTGTCTGAAAGATAAATCTGGTACTCTGCTTCTTGAGTCGCCGCGAGCAACGCAACGAAGCATGCGTCTACGGTTTTGGCATTCGACGAGAGTCAATGTTTGGTCTGCATCTCTATCTTTTCTGCTCACAAAACAACAACCACTCACGTTCACTTCAATTTTTAAAAACAATTAGTGGAACTGCGTTCGTTCACGGTGCAATTACAAAGCAACCATCGCCAATGTCTGCTCCAAGAGTGCCACAATCCATAACTATAAAATTACTCAGATAGATAATGTCACGCGACTACTCGCGTAGTCACGTGATATCATAACGTCATGTCACTGACACCATGATGTCACGTGAGATTGCGACATCACAAGATATTATGAAGTGACGTGACTCTGACGTCACGATGTCAAGTGACGATACAGAGAGACCATAGCAGCTATCCCTGCAACAACGTACAACGCGTCAAATTAGCTTTGTAGAAAGCTGTTTAGGAGGATGAACGAAAAACGGTTCGGCAGTCTAAACAAAACAACCTTTTCTTTTTTCCTCACAACCCCCCCCCCACACACACACACACACATACCCATATTGGCAGATCTCCTTCCTCTACGTGGCTAGCGCGTGTGTTTAGAGTTTTAAAACATACCTTGCTTTCAATCCATGTCCACAAGTTGCCGAACCCGGGTGAACGCAAGATGATGCACGACGACGCGACTAACACCACCCACCCGCGGTGCCCGCGACTAAAGGTCTGCACAGGCCGATATTTAGAAGCCCGGCCCAGCCGGCCCGCTATCCATTTCCGACAGCCGGCCCGGCCTGAAGCTAATTTTCACAGGCCAGCTGCGCTTTATTTTAGCCCAGTATGAATAGCTCACAAATTGCGCGGCATGGCAGCTCGCTTGCCACTGCTACACATAAGTTGATTACGGTACCTGATAGTAAATACTGTAAGCATCGTTTCTTTTTTCTTTTTGTTTTTTGCTGCTATTATTAGTTGGACCAATCTGCAGCCCTAGGCAGTGCGTTAAGAAAAATCACCCCGATCTTCCTTTTCTGCTACCAAACCCGCGCGGAAAGGACGGAAAAACAAAAATGACAAGCAACGGTAAACAAAACCACGTGTCACAGATCAAAAGGAAGGGAAACATCGCGACGGGTCTGGACAAAAGACGGACAAAGTTCTAATACCCCTGTCAGACGGGCACCTTGAATGTCATTTACTCTAAAGGCCTTTAGGATTTTCAAATGACCTTTAAGTCGTGTCGTGTCAGACGGGTAACTCAAATTTCATTTGGGTGATGTCTATCATGATAGCGGTCTGTTGTTAACCTAGCAATGTACTGTTTGTATTATTGTTATTCCGGCAAACTAGTGTTTATTTTATTGTTTACTAAGTAAATAAAATGTAATGAACTCTCAGAACATAGAATTCGAACGCGGTTATGAAAACTAAGTACATGTTTTGACGGAGACAAGGTGTTTTGTGGCAACTATGACACGACGTCAGCAATCCCAAGTAATTCGTAACAGTATCCCTTCCGCCGCTTGGCTCGTCTGCTTTCAGAACTCTGTGCATCTTGCTCGCCGTTGTTCCTCGCGCTCTTTCGTTCTTCGCCGGATTCATGTACCCCGTTGACGTTGACGTCTGCGATCGATTCAAGCGAAGACCGTGACCCTGTAGCGATGGAGCCTGCTGACGACAATGATCGTAGTGCGATCGATCCGGAACGTCGGATCGCGTTCCTGACGTGTCTGTACGCACAGCAGCAGAGTGCCTTGACGCTGCTGAGGGCCGACATACGATCTGCCAGTGCAGAAAGCCTTCAAGAAAGGCTCCTTACCAACGACTTGATGTTCGCTGCTGTTGAAGCTTCAAGTGTCATTCCGCGAAGCATTCAACAGGAGGAACGAACGCTGGTTTGAGGACACTCCACCCCACTTGCCGGAGCACTTCTTCAAGCAGTCCTTCCGCGTCAAGCCGGTTACGTTTAGGTACCTGGTGGACGTGTGTCGGCCCCACATGGAGCGCGAAGTTACCTCCATGCGTTCCACCATTTCAGTGGAGAAGAGGTTTGGTGCTGCGCTGTACAAGTTGTGCTCGAGCGCAGAAGACAGCACCATCGCCAACTTGTTCGGCCTGGGACGGTCCACCGTAAACGAGAACTACAGGGAGTTCTGTAGGGTAGTTGTCTCCGTACTCGAGCAAGACGGGCTCAAGATGGTGAGCGCCGCCGAGCTTCCGGGCCACATCCGGGAGTTCCAAGCTTCTCTGGAGTTTCCCCAGGGCATAGGGGCGCTAGATGGCTGCCACTTCCCCATCTCACCACCGAAGGTCAACGCGAGCGACTACCACAACTACAAGAGCTGGTAGGTCACCTTTACTTCAAGGACAATGTGTATGATCATCTATGGGCTGCTAGAACCGATAACATATACGTTAAACTTCCTGGCCCTTTAGAAAGTCGGGCATCTTTGTTCAAAACTGATAATTGCATACCAAAAAGAAAAAAAAACATTTCTATTATAAATATTGAGTGTGAATTCCTATCAGTAAACAAATTCAATGGAGCTGGCCAATCTGAATGATTCAAACTCGTTACTGCTAGCAAGTGTTCTAAAATGCGTCTTTGAGGCATCGAAACATACAGAGGGGCACGCCAAGCAATGGGCAACAAAGAGAACGCATAGAAAATTTGCGATGATGAGGCAGCCAACTCGTGCCGTCATTGGTCGAGGGGAAACAAACCTACGTGGGCACAATGTGGGGGCAAACAAACGCACGAGGTGCGCAAAAAGCAGACGAAGTTGCACGGCAAATTGTTTCAAAAGTTTCGATTTGAATAAAATATACCTGGACCAAACATTTTTCCCTATCAATTTTAATGTGGTGATATAAGCTACACGTGTTTGATGATATGGAAGTTATGAAATCACTATTCCTGAATATGAGATGCCAGTAACTGATAGCCAGACTTTTACACTTTTAATGTTATGTTTAGAAGCGATGTACATCTCTGTTCTGCGGAGTTTTAACGATTTGTGCTGTGCTGTCTACTTCCCTTTTGAATCTCCAGTTTTGAGGACTGTATGACCGCAGCATGATATACTCAACACCCATGTAGCTGATATATGCCTTGTAATGTTTGTATCCAGGTATAGCATCATCCTGCTGGCCCTCGTAGACAACCGTTACCGGTTCCGGTATGTGAATGTTGGGACACCAGGGCGGTGCCACGACGCACATGTGTACCGGAGGTCGGCTTTGGCGGCTGTTCTGCAAGAACCAACGCTGCAGATGCCCATGGTCACCGTCAACGGGACCATCGTGCCGCCCCTGATCCTGTGTGACCAGGCATTCCATTTAACGTCCAACATGCTCAAGCCGTACCCTCGCAAGGACGTTAAGAAAGGCTCTCCACAGAAGGCTTCAACCGACAGCCGTCGTCTGCTCGCCGAGTCGTGGAGAACGCCTTCGGAAGGGTCAAGGCCCTATTCCGCTTCAATATGAAGAGGATGGAGTGCGAGGTGGAAAATGCCCGGCTTGTTGTGCGAGCCTGCTGCATTTTAAAGAATGTGTGCGAACATTTCAACGACGGTGTCGAGCCCCAGTGGCTCAGCGACGTGGCGACGGAGGACAAGATCTATCTGCAACCGGCGTGCACCACAGATGCCGAGGCAGACAACTGACAGAGCGTCAGGGACGCCATTGCGGGGTATCTACACCAACGCTCGAGGCAGATGCTCTAGATGAAGAGCTTAAGTGGCTGCTCTTGTTTGCAGCGACAGAAATCCCAAGACCACAGACCGTGACAGCTACGAGGGCCCTTTCCAGTGCCTGAAGAACAAAAGGCCCTTTTAAGGGCCAGACAAATGTGGCTTTGGAACGTAAGACTTGCTGCCAACTCCCGTGTCCCAAGTGAAGTCTCATGTTTTGGTCAATATGCTTATCCTTCTGTATGCTTTCATGCGGCTTTTATAGCATACTTTTAATAAATTTTAAGGCATTGACTGCCCAAATATAAGTTCAAGCATCTCTCATAGCTACTATGTGCAATGAAACGAAGCTTATAAAACAGAAGATCATCTGAAAGGGTCACTGCTGAAGTAGAAGAAATATCAGCGCCTGTTCGGGGGATTCCTTCAACTGTTGCTTTCCATGAGATTTGCAAGAAAAAAAGTATGGGTGTGCGAATAGTAAAATTTCAGCTTTAATAAAATCGAATATTCCCAAATAGTTGGCAAA
Source organism: Ixodes persulcatus (assembly GCA_013358835.2). NCBI lineage: Eukaryota > Metazoa > Arthropoda > Arachnida > Ixodida > Ixodidae > Ixodes > Ixodes persulcatus. The sequence goes on from JABSTQ010007835.1 coordinate 16,665, forward strand.
AAGTAAAATGTGAAATCAAATATTGAATACCAAGAATTCAATTTGGGGGCTCCACATGCCAAACCAATGAAATTCATCTGGCACAACTTAATGAAAAACTGTGGATTAGTGTAGGTCACCTAGGAACGTTGAGGCACAACCGAAATCTCGGTTACACAGCGCCCTCTCCGCAATAAGCCTCCGTCAGATTGCAGGCACCACGGACACGATTGGATCCCGCCAACTGGGGATCCGTAGGCAAACGTTCTGCTCTGGAGCCACCGAGGCAGCTACTCTTGAATGTGACATAAATGCACACCGGGACAGCTTACATGGCAGTTTATGTGGCATTTTTATTCATGAAGGCCATCAACGCAGTCGCAAGCTTTTGCTGCACCTTGATGGCGGTTTCCTGCAGGACGATCTCCCGCTCGCGTAGGGCGAACTCTCTCCCTCTCGAAGCCTCAAAACTCTGCCTGAGCAGCCTCGGTTCATCGATCACTGTTTTGATGTATGCGGTGCTCGGAGCTTGCGGCCTCTTCCTCTTTTGTGGCCTCGGCGGCACGTTGCTTGTGCCATTGACACTGCTGTGCCCCGGCCTGCTGACACTTGTAGTGGCGGGGGTGCTGCCAACTTGGCTTTCCTTGCCGCGCAGCTCCTCTCCTGGTTCCTCGACGGGCTCCTCGAAGTAGTCCGTGTCGACCATGCTTCTCTCCTGCATGTCTGAAAGAAACTGAGAGGAGTACCACACAAGTTGGTTTTCCTGTTAAGCTACAAGAGACTGCAGCAAGCTGTTAGGTGCCACCCAAAGTCATTATACAAGAGGTACTCAAAAGTAACGGAACTCCAACCCTGTGTATGAATGTTTTGTAGTTGAGAATCACGATGCTAGGTAATGCTAGCATAGTTTTATGCGTCAGTGTGCGAAAGTGCTATAGCTCTATACTCCGTTTCAGAGACAGTATTCAACGCTCTCAAAGATACTCGCACGAGCACGGGACTTATATTAGCGATTCATTTGGACATGCGTTCGTGCAAATTAAATATTCGATATAGCCAAGCTCTCGTGCCAGCACCTTTGACAGCATTGTACACTGTGCATGGAAAGGAGTGTAGCGTAAAATATTGAGCAGGCACCCACAAAACAGTTGAAGATATTCGCAAAAACATCAGAAAGGACAATCGTTACGTCCGAGAGCAGAAAAACAGGAAGGACCCAAGGTAGGGTAGGCGCCTTATCTATGGTATACACCCTATCTACAGTATAGCCATAGTCTGGCAGAACCCCGAATTTTTAAAGCAGCCACAATGCTCCACTTCAGCTGAAGCTCTCGCATCAAGCTTTACCGCATTGCACCGTCACGCGTGCAAAGTTTCGTCGCTTTGCAACGGCTTGTGAAAAAAGCAGCCAAAGCAGAGGAGCACCTCGATTAGCTCGGTGGACTCTGCTCGGTGGGCAATTTTCAAAAACAATTTCATGCATTTGCCACTGGCTGCCACTTTTACATTGAAATGATTTGTAATTCAAAAATGCAGAAACTTTTCTGAGAGAAACCACCAAACCTACCTCCACTACTGCCGGTGTGGCATGCTTGGAAGCCAAGCTCTCATCCACGAGGGCTGTGTCATTCAGGTGTAGGGACCCCAACAGTCGGTTCAGGTCCCAGAAGAGGGGCCACTTTATTTCGCAAGACCCCGTGGTGGTCCCCTCCCTCAGATGATTTCTGAAAACTGAAATTGCAGTGAGTGGCAACTTTATGGCAAAGCTATTGACGTATGTGCAACACCCTGTATAACAAACATTCTCGGAACATTCTCAGAATAAAGAGGTACACACATTATGCTGCTGGCTATATTGTGCTTACATTCATAACCAGAAGCAGTGGCAATTTAGCATTTGAATGATGTGAGATTGTCCCACATCAGATTATGGGACCTATAAACTGACATTTAATTAGATATAGTAGTCCCCCATCCTGCCACTTGTTTTAAGTGTGTTAATTCATGCCAAGGTGACAAGAAAAAAAGATTTCTTGGATTGGAATTAAATTAATTTTACTTAAGTGACTGAAGCTCGCAAATAGTTATTCTTGATCACTAGATATATATTATAAACATGGTAGATTGATTGATCACTCTGTCCGATCACTGAAAACAATACAGAAGAATTACCTTTTAATTTATGTAAACTGCACCGTAGAAGAAACAAAAGTTGATCTTTGTTTAGCTAGTGAAAAAGCCTTTTTATTTTTCTTTCGCGTTCTTATGCTTGCAATAAGACATTACTATTTTAGTTTCCGTTTCCTTTCTTCCGCATTCTGAAATTTTCTTGCCATAGGTCGTTCGTTGCGTAACTGACTAACGAAGTGGAAAGTAGGCTCAAGCTCGAAGCTCCGATTTTTTCACAAGAGCACTGTGGTCATGTTCAGCCTGGTCTAAATCGTCCTTGCTTGATGTTTGGATTTAAATACAATTGCATATAGAAAGTAGACAGCAAATAAAAATATTTTTGTGACATATTTCTTTGCGGAAAAGGGTTGATTTAAATCATCATAGTAAAATCGGTCTAATCCCGGTTGAAAATGTCCATTAGGTTCCAATTAGAATTTTCTTATTGGTACCAATTGGGTTTTTGGACAACCAATTGGTCTCTGCCAATGGGAACCATTTGCAACCCATTCAGCCTCCAACTGGAAAAATAATTTCAATTGGTGAGACCCATTGTCCAGTGTTCTTCCAGTTAAAACCAATTGAAATTCCATTTGGATTTAATGGGAATTTTTAACTGCGATATTTAAATCACGATTTAAATCATGATTTAAACCACAATTTAAGTCATCTTAATTTCTATTTTCCGCCCTGACTCATACTACTCTCAGGATGCATGCAACTTTACAATTATCTTACCGGTACGTGTTGGTCAGATTTTCTATCTTGTGGTGGACCTGGTCCTTGGTCCTCACGATACCGCGACGGAGCAGCTCCTCGGCAATCTCCTCGTAAACGCCTCCGTTACGCTTGGCGCGTCGGAGGTCTTCCATCCTGCCCTCCCTGAGCCGGATTAAGGTCCAGGTCTCCTGGGAAGTCCACACGACGCGCGGTTCCCTCTTCTTCGCGGCCGAAGGTCCCGCTCCGTTCGACATGGTGTACACTTCTCGCGCGTTCTTAAAACGACTTAAAACACAATAAAAGATATACTGTAGAGGTGGTCGCTTTTATTTATTACTTTTTTTTGACCGACAGGACGGCATACCCCGCTCTGTTTCGTTTAGCCGCCAGAGGGCGCTTCGGTCGGGAATGGGGAGGCGCCTTGGGAGTCGAGTGTCGCGTTTCAGGGGGTCCCGTGCCGTTACGAGTCGGAATTCTGCTTATTTATGAGCTTTTCCCGGTATCGGGGAAATGGCCGCGGGTATGTCGCCCTCTTCGTTGCATTTCATGCGGAACCCCGGTTTTCGAACCCACGTGAAAACACTTAACTTGCCGACTAGAGGCTGCTGTCTCAGCGCCGCGTGCGTCTACCCCTTGACCCTGAGACGCGGGGCCAGACGTAAAGGTTTGCCGGGGTAACCACGGCCGAGACATTAACACGTCACCGGTCGCCAGGTCGTTTGCTGGGAGACAAAGTGCTTCAGAGCTCTCGGAGTCGTGTCTCGGAACACCTCCGTGACGCCCGGGGACCAGGCGCTCCCCATATATTCTGCATATGCCTGGCGTGTCTTCCTTTTTACTTTGTTGCCAACGGCTTTTCGCGGTGGCATAGACGTGCCCAAGCCGACATGTCTCGGTGGTTCTCGCCGTGGTTCGCGAATGTGTATCCTTTGTGGCAGTTAGGAAAGCCATAAGTCGTGTTTTATACTCCGCTTCTGTGAACCAAGGCTTGGCTTTTGGTTTACTCTCGGTGCAATGACCTCTCACCCGATTGGTCGAAAGTGCGTTCTGTGTGGGCGTTGTAGTTTGATTCCTCTGGCCAATGGGACCAGGGTCGAACACTGATTGGCCTGGACGGGTTCGAGCACGGTGTTTTAGACCCTGGCCGGACAGGGAAATCTTTGAGTTTTGGAACGGGCTCGTGAGCGACCCCACTTACGTTCAGCTCCCGCGGTGCGCCGCGTTACCTGTCGTGCGCGACAGCGTCCTCATCTTCGCGGCTACAAGGTAGTCGCCGTCCTTACCCCGCGCGGTAGGACCATCTGACGCCGAGGCGTCCCCTGCAATCTGTAAGCCGTGCGAGGCAGTTTATTACAGCGCGGGATTGTTTTGCACTTGCCTTTTATGTAACTGTGTGATTATCTTTTTAAGTAAAGTGTTGTTGATCTCGTTAACCCTCCGAGTTGTCGGTCGCCTCTGCATCACCACCGAAGCATCCAGTCCTCCAGCAACTAGCCTCATCCACGATCCCCCGGTCCTCGACGGCAACTTCAAGGTGGTCCCTCGAGGTCGGGGAAAACAACCTTACCTATAACATCTACTGGCGCAGCCGACAGGATCGTGGACGTCGTCGGCACCTTCAAGCATCATCAGGTGCCACCAAGAAGACGACGTTGGCAGTTGCTGCGGGGGAACCCATGGTGACATCCCCTTCGACGGGCGGCGACGACACTCCAAGAGCGGCTCTAAGTTCAGGTAGGTGGTCTCTCCTCTCTGTCAGTGTTTTGGGGGACACCGTCTGAGCAAGGCATAATGCCCGAAACGAGAAGTGGAACCTCCACTGTTCCGCCTAGTGCTGCGGACAGCAGTGAGATGGAGGCAAACAGGGGAGCGGGTTCGCCGTTGAACTCGCAAGTAGAGGTGACGAACGGGAGCCTAGAACTTGAGAGGGAAAAAATCCGTCTTCGGCAGATGGAAATTCAGTTAAAGCTGGCCGAGCTGAACGCTCGCAGTGGGGCGAGGGCAGTGCGTAGCGAGCGGGATCCTGAGATCAAAAGGGGGAGGCGCTTAAGGACTATTCCAAAATGCTCCACGGAGCAATTCCAAAATTTCCCCATGACGCCGAAGTGCCGGTATGGTTTGAGACCGTAGAATGCATTTTTCAGAGGTATGCCGTGCCCGTCAAGATTCAGGCGCATCTCGTTTACCCTCTGATCGCCACTCGCCTAGCGTATCTCTGCGCGAGCATGAAGGACGGCGAATTTACGTTCGGACACCTGAGGACTGTGGTGCTCGCCGAACTGCGACTTTCGGCGGAGGAGTATCGCGAAAGGTTTACCGCGGCGTCAAAAAGACGTGACGAGACGTGGAAGCAGTTTGCCACCAGAACCTCTAGCTACCGCCAATATTATCTGAAGGCTAAGGGGGTGACTGAATCCTCTCAGCTGTCGTCACTGTTGGTTGCGGACCGTATGAAGGACTCAATGGGGCAGAGCGCGCGGGAGTACGTCACCCTCCGGGAGGGCAAGGACTGGCTTAACCCGGCGGGCATGGCCAACCTTTTGGCGGTCTACGACACGGCAAAGGGCACCGCTCGAGGCCTAGTAGAGGGAGAAACGAGAGGGTCCGGGGGAAAAAACCGCCCCCACGACGGGGGACCGCCCGCAAGGCTGCCCCACGCTCCCCCGCGTAATTGCCACGTGTGTGGTAGCCCCTCACACCGAGCGGCAGAATGCACACAGACACGCGAAACGAAGGCGTCGACGTCGCACGCGAATGTGCGACATGTTGTTCAAGATGAGCCTGGGCCGGACCCGCTGACTATGAGAGTAGCAAGCGTATTGAAGGAGCGGCCGACGCCTTCTCCATCGACGTACGTTCAAGTGACGTGCGGCGGACAGGCGATTCGGACTCTCTTGGACTCGGGCACCGAAATCACGGTCGTTCGGGAGTCCCTTTTGCCGACCGGGCTGGTCGAGCCCAGCGGTTCGGTAACGCTCGAGTCCGCTTTCGGGGAAAAGGTGAAGGCCAAATTGGTCGCTCTTCCTATGTCTTTGATAAAACCGGACGCTCCGGCGCTCGAGGAGCTGTGCGGGACGGTTTCGGTAATGTGTGCCCTGACGAATGATCTGGCCCCGCACACCGACTGCTTGCTTGCCTTAGATGCATTGGAAGCGCTTTCCGCCGGGGCGCGGCATGACACGAATGGGATGAGAGCCGACGTCTTCGGGAAAGCGCACCCCGACAAAGCGGTGTGTGCGGCCCAGGTAGCGGCCGGGGCGGACATTGCGTTAGACAGCGCGGAGCCTTTCCTAAATTGTTATGACGCCGGTCAGCTGAGAAGCTCTCGCGCCCTGCTGCAAACGACCGATGACAATCCGACTCTCGGTAAAGCGAAACAGCGGTCAGGGTCATTCGGAACACAAAGGAACGACCCGACATTGGCGACGGCGATCCGCGACGTCGGTCTGGGTGCGGCACGTTCGTTGAGACCTGCGTTTCGGGGAACCCGACCGCACAGCTGGGGCGCCCGCAGGAGCGTAGGGGGGACGTCTCGCCTTCAGCATACGAGTGTCCGTGGGGTGGTAACCGGGGAACCCGGAAGGCGGTGGCGCGCATAAAACGACGGTGTCCCCCATGGCGACAGAAGGGTGGGTCCACCTACGGTTACCGTGAGCGTGTGGACCACCTGAGACTGCGTGCCTCAGCTGTTGTGACATTTCCGCAAGAACACAGGACTGTAGCGCTTTTGTGTAACTGTGTTCTCTCTGCGAGAGTGTGATCTACAGGAGACTGCGGGAACTTATCGTCACAACTGCGTTATTGTGTTTATCGTCGCGCGCAATGACTGTGGTAGTACTGCCTAGTTGTTGATTTGTTTTTTTTGTGGGTGTTTTGTTGTGCACTTTTCGATTTTTATTGTTTTAGTGAGTGTTTGTGAACACCCGTCTAGCGTCTATATTTGCGCGTAGGTGGCACAGTTAACCTTGTTCTCTGATGGCCATACGTATTTTCATGGTTATATTTTCTTGGTAGCTTTTATTTTTTTTTTTTTGCCGGAAAGCCCCGTTAATTTGTTTTTCCAAGTGTGTTCGCATAAGTTGTATTTGTGTTTTGGGTTTTGCCGACCACTCTTATTTGTTTTAACTGCTGACCAGTCCAAGAAGTCCTGGCGCAATCTTAGGAGGGACGTGTAGAGGTGGTCGCTTTTATTTATTACTTTTTTTTTCGACCGACAGGACGGCATACCCCGCTCTGTTTCGTTTAGTTTCGGGAATGGGGAGGCGCCTTGGGAGTCGAGTGTCGCGTTTCAGGGGGTCCCGTGCCGTTACGAGTCGGAATTCTGCTTATTTATGAGCTTTTGCCGGTATCGGGAAAATGGCCGCGGGTATGTCGCCCTCTTCGTTGAATTTTATGTGGAACCCCGGTTTTCGAACCCACGTGAAAACACTTAACTTGCCGACTAGAGGCTGCTGTCTCAGCGCCGCGTGCGTCTACCCCTTGACCCTGAGACGCGGGGACAGACGTAAAGGTTTGCCGGGGTACCCACGGCCGAGACATTAACACGTCACCGGTTGCCAGGTCGTTTGCTGGGAGACAAAGTGCTTCAGAGATCTCGGAGTCGTGTCTCGGAACTCCTCCGTGACGTCCGGGGACCAGGCGCTCCCCATATATTCTGCATAGGCCTGGCGTGTCTTCCTTTTTATTTTGTTGCCAACGGCTTTTCGCGGTGGCATAGACGTGCCCAAGCCGACATGTCTCGGTGGTTCTCGCCGTGGTTCGCGAATGTGTATCCTTTGTGGCAGATAGGAAAGCCATAAGTCGTGTTTTATCCTCCACTTCTGAGAACCAAGGCTTGGCTTTTGGGTTACTCTCAGAGCAATGACCTCTCACCCGATTGGTCGAAAGTGCGTACTGTGTGGGCGTTGTAGTTTGATTCCTCTGGCCAATGGGACCAGGGTCGAACACTGATTGGCCTGGACGGGTTCGAGCACGGTGTTTTAGACCCTGGCCGGACAGGGAAATCTTTGAGTTTTGGAACGGGCTCGTGAGCGACCCCACTTACGTTCAGCTCCCGCGGTGCGCCGCGTTACCTGTCGTGCGCGACAGCGTCCTCATCTTCGCGGCTACAAGGTAGTCGCCGTCCTTACCCCGCGCGGTAGGACCATCTAATGCCGAGGCGTCCCCTGCAATCTGTAAGCCGTGCGAGGCAGTTTATTACAGCGCGGGATTGTTTTGCACTTGCCTTTTATGTAACTGTGTGATTATCTTTTTAAGTAAAGTGTTGTTGATCTCGTTAACCCTCCGAGTTGTCGGTCGCCTCTGCATCACCACCGACGCATCCAGCCCTCCAGCAACTAGCCTCATCCACGATCCCCCGGTCCTCGACGGCAACTTCAAGGTGGTCCCTCGAGGTCGGGGAAAACAACCTTACCTAGATTATATATACAACAAAAGAATAAAAGACTATAACACGACGATAAAATATAAACAAAAGAAATGGAAGATGAGAAGGATAAATGGCAAAAGGAACGGGAAAGCTAAACAACCTAGGTCACAGATGGCAGTAATGACATTACTGTAATGCAATTACAGTAATTAAATTACTTTTCCAAGTAATGAGTAATGTAATGAATTACTTCTCTAGACTAGTAATTTAGTATTGTAACGAATTACTTTCAGGCAGTAATTTCGAGAAAATTACTCATTACTTTTGAAATTACTTTTGTCCTAAATTAAAAAATTCGCTTGCAAGCTTTAAAAAAAATAAGAGAAAAATTATTTCGCATGCTGAAATGTTGTGAAAGAGCATCGTAGGAAATAAACGACGACCACCTGAGCGCAAAGTCTCGTACGAAGAGCTGGACAGACGCACAAAGGAGGCCTGGATAGAGGAAGGAGAAAAGCTTACGTGTAGACATCGCTGTAAGGCAACGGCTTACGAACTCCCGGTACGACAGATTCACGGCGTCGCGTCATCACGACGATACTATACTTCGTTCATTCCTAAGCTGACAGTGCGGTGGGAGCTGCAAGCTAACCAGAACCAATCAAACACCTTCTTTTAATCACGTGTCCCGTCCCTTTCTCTGCACGTAGGTATGAACGACAACGTGGTTACGTGGCGAACGATAGACGGGTGACTGCTCCATAGAACCCGTAGCTTCCACCGTTCATCCCTAAGCTGACTGTGCGTCAGCTTAGGGATGAACGGCTCATAGGCCACAAGGCGACGGGCACATTACCAGTGAGTTAAACATAATTTAAAACCTGAGAGGACAGGACAAACAGATCCCCAGCCTTGTACTTTCGTCAAGCAAGGTCAAACCGTAAGCTTCGACCATTGTGAACAACAAACGAACGGAGTAAATAGTTAATTCCAAATGCATTGTCAAAGCCCCAGAACGTTTCGTGCGTCCTCGAGCAAAAAATGTGCCGCTCCTAGTATGCCTCGCAGTCTTCCCTTGGGAAGTTTATTCGGGAATAAGCCTTCAAGCAGATATCGCCCCCGTTTGTTGGGCAAGTACACAATTTAGGAAGCTCGCGCCCTTCCTCAACTAGTGACGCTTCTGCTTAGCAATTATCCAGGCCCTTTGTGTGACAATGCGCAAAAACTTGGGCTTTTCGGGTATTTGAGAAAAATTCTCCTTGAAAAGAATGACCGAGAATAGGTCAACTATATATATACTTGGCGACAACTTTTCTTGGCAATGCAGTGAAGGGTACAGGCACGCGTTCCCTTTCCCATTTTGAACGTTAAATAAAGCTGTACGTGGGCTCTCCTCCTCTCCACTGCATTGCCAAGAAGAGTTGTCGCCGGGTGTAGTGCTCCTGGGAGAATAGAATTAAATAGCGTCCGAGGCAGAAGGGACACGTTTCATGTGACGACTCCTTGCAAGAACGAGCTGCCATTGCAACTTCTAAATCAGGAATACGGAAACATATCACCCTTTTAGTAAGAACCTCCTCCGTTGAATGAACAAAAAAAACGGTGAGTCGACTGTCTCTCTGAGTCACATCTAAAGAAGCAATTCATCATGTTTAACACTTCTGTCGTGTGCGCCAGCAAAACCACAGTTCAGTATGGTTCACTTTGAGGCAGATAAGGTTGTTGTGGTGCAAACAGGAAGATCTGAGTTTTGGTACATATAGACCAACTCAGCTGTTTGACGTCACATCACTGCGGTAGCGCTGCTGTCGGCGCTGCGCATGCGTAGCGCCTCGCTTCTCCCGGATTTGGTTCCTGCACACGCGCTGTGTGGGCAAACGAGGGCTTGTTTTGTAAACACTGTTGGTGTATATGGTAAATAAAAATAGCACGAATTACTGCCTCAAGGTATTCAAAAGTAATGTCAAAGTAATCTTAAAGTAATTGCATTACTTTTTGAAAGTAATTGTAATGTAATGTCATTACCTTTAGTCTGCGGTAATTTGTAATGTAATTTAATTACATTATTGCAGTTCTCAGAAAAGTAATTAGTAATGTAATTTAATTACTTTTTGAAAGTAATTTTGCCATCTCTGACCTAGGTAAACGAGCGAGCAGAGGGGAGAGCAGACAACGGACAGTTTAGGCTCGTACTGGGCAACTGAGACCGCGAGTCTATTAAACAAATATATCGCAAAAGTCGTGCGAAATATACACTTTATAAGCATTTTTTTTTCTAAAAATAATTGCTACAAGCATTGTTTTCAATTGTATGTATATTATTTATAATGTTTTATTTCAATTCGCGGAACCTGTGCTGACCGCTGTTGACGAGACTACACATTTACGAGCCGTAAATGAGTTTGGGAGAACTCAGTTGAGCTCGAATGTCATTTAAGTCAAATGTCATTTGAGTTGCCGCGTGACACTGCCTAAATGACATTTACACTGAATGTCATTTGGGGTAATCTCATTTGAGATGCCCGTCTGACAGGGGTATAAATTGGCCGCACTAGTTTCGCTCAACCGTAAAAAAATGTCCCCGTTTTTTACGGTGGTCTGCGAGAAATTGTTCAGGAAAATTGCCCATCTCGGGGAACCTCTTCACTCACATTGGGGATGCAAGCACTCGTACGTACAGATGGTTTACGCCGGCGAGGGTGCGCATCATGTAGGCGCGTGTGCGTGCGTGTTGGTGGTGAGAAGCGATGGTATGATGGCGGCGGCGCCGGGAACGAAACGGAACGCCGCGCCGCTAGTCCTCTGGAAGAGCATTCGCTGCACACACCGAACCGTTCAAAAACGTACACGCACACACACATGCTTCAGCATCTGTTCATCTCCCACTATGGTTCCTCTCCCAGCCCCGAACACGCTTCCGAAGAACATGCCGCTAAAAAAAAAAAAAAAGTAATAGCCGGCTTGGCCCGCTTTGGCCCCCCTTATAGACCTGAATGCAAGGCCCGTACCCGGCCCGGGCCCTTCATGAATGTAGCCGTGAAGCCCGAGCCCGGTCCGCAGGCGCGGTCTGGCCCGTACCAGCGCAGATCTCTACCTGCGACGCTGACGGCTCGCCCCTCTGTTATGACTGGGCGAGCGACGGAGTTAGCGCAATAAACCCTTCGCAAAAATCCCAAAAGCCCCCGCGCGCCGCGCGACGAATAATGGGAGTCCTCGGTAGCCCCTCCCAACGTCTCTCCTCCCGCTACCAAGTGGCATACGCGAGCAGGCGCAGGTCACCACGGCAACAACTTTTGAGCAGCCGAGTAGGACGACTTGAAGCGACGACTTGAAGTCGACTTGAAGCGGGAGCCTTCTCATCCCTCTCCGTTGTACCGGCTCTTTCGTCTGCTGCACCAACGCTTTGTCGAACCTGGCTGAAACCTGCCACGGTTGCGGTGCAAAATAAGTGGATTCGGTGACACTTCAATACGGGAAGCAGAGACCCCGGAAGTGTATTTTACATAGGGAGAGGAGGGGGGGGGGGGGGGGCCGCGGTCAAAAAAAAGGGGGGGGGGGGGAGAAAAGAGTGAAAAAAAATTGAGAAAAAAAAACATTTATATTTTACTGTTTATAAAAGGTTTATTATCACTACCTATTCTGTGTGCCCACATATTCAGACATGGACGAGTACGCCTCTTCAAAATCATCAACATTCCAACCCAATATCGTTTCATGACCCCTTTAATTACTGACTTTTTTACAATTCATTTATTTACTCATATCTTACATATGGGGACTTGAGCAATAAAACAAAACATACAACAAAGTAATCTTGGTGGTTAAAGTATTCAGGGCTCAAACCGCCTCGTCCACCCTCTTCTAATAACTGAACTCTCGTGTCCCAAACTAACAGACTTCTAACAGACTCCCCCTCCCGCCCCCCGGCTGTAATGCCGAAAGGCGCTGCGGGTATTGGATAAATAAATAAATAAATAATACAATAAATAATTAAGACTAAATGTGATTGTAATATAGCAAACTCTATCATTTTGGGCATATTCAATGGGCATCTCTTATGAAGATCAAGGAGGTATTTTCAAACTCCTCTCCTACATGCTCTGTTTTAGGAGTAAAATGTTTCCATTAGTTTTGGAAATGGTCTTGTTTCTTCTAAGTTCGGTAGTTTAGAGCTTCGCAGCCATTTAGACGTATTACTCTAAGCCAGACTTGTACGTGGTTCAACTACTCTACTCAAGTTACTGTAGTTTAACTACTTTTCTGAATAGTTTAGTAACTTTCAATTACCATTTTATTTCGGTAATTAGTAGTTGACTTTAATTATTTTTTTCGAGTAACTTCTACTCAAATTACAAATCACTTTTGAATTTTAGTGGTTGTTTTGTTGGTCAACAAACATTCCTGCACAAAACTAGATAACATGTTGGAAGATCAGCCGATATTTGCAAAGACGGGGAAGCATGTGGCGTAGGCAGGGAGTTGGGGGAGTGGTTGTGAGCGTCCCAAACCCTCTAAAACTTTTATGAGCCCCCCACTGCAACAACCGTACGAGGCGCGGGGAGCGGACAGACACATCGCAAGTGAGGCCGAGTAAGTGGGGGATTAGCGCCGAAGAATGGCATTTCTTTGTGTCCCGAATCTTAATGAGACTTGACGTATTTAAAGAAAAGGTTTGTCTCCACTCCACCCCAACGTAGCACTCCTCGCCATTGCAGGAGGTGTACACACTGCAGCCTCAACCAAAGGAGTCAACAAAATGCAGCACCCGCTCTGAATCCCATGTGGTGCTCCCATAGTTTGCTGTACTTGAAGGATCGCGTGCTAAAAGGCAACGCAAAGGTGACCTCTTTGCCTTGCCTTTCCTCCCAGGACTCAGAATATGCAGGCGGTAGAACAATCCCCTCCTTCACAAGGGACAACCGCCCGCGCCGGCAACTTTAAGCGTAACATCAGGGAAGACATGATCATAGATAAAATCACCAGGGTCATTGATCTCAAATTCAAGGTAATCCATAAAACCTTCCACACCATGATCACACAATTTGCCGAGAATTGTAATGCCAGAATTACGGCCCTCGAAAACGTCTAACAGAGGCCCAGCGTAGGGCCCATTAAAGTAACTAAGCCTTACAGCCGCCTGACTAACGATGGCCAGGATTAGCGGTAAAAGCACTACGCACATCATATGGCAATGGAACTACTGCGGATTCCGCCGCAAGGGGGGGGGGGGGGGATCTCCAGCAGTTCCTACAAAATAAGAATTCCGAAGCGCCCGACATAATTGCACTCCAAGAGACGGGGGGGCAGGCCAAATTATCAGGCTATGCGACCTTCTGTGCCGATGTATCGGGCACAGGCAAGGCGACAATCACTACGTTAATCAAACGAAGCATACCGGCGATCCAGCACGATACCGGCATTACGTCGATAGAACACGTCCTAGTGGAAATTATTCCTACAGAAAAGCGAAGAACTGGCAGTCTGTGTGTGCTCAACATATACAGCAACCCTAAACAGCAACACCGATACCTCAGTCTATTCAGGAAAGCAATACAAGTAGCAAATAAACAACCCCTAGTCATAGTAGGCGATTTCAATGCGCACTACTCTGCATGGGGTTATTGCACCGATCACCGCAAGGGCCGCCTATTGTGGCTAGACCCACAGCAGGAGCAACTAACATTGCTCACAGACCCGACACATCCCACCCGCATGGGAAACTGCGTCAACGTAGAGACTACACCAGACTTAACCTTCACCAAAAACGCGTCAGGTGCCACATGGCTCAACACGCAAGAAAACTTGGGAAGTGACCACTTCATAGTGGCCACCACAATCCAAACGGGTCCCGCCAAACCTAAAGGCAAACCAATCCGCCTCACGGACTGGGACGCCTTTAGGCAATTACAAAGAAACAAGAACGAACCTAGCGTTTCTGTGATACTAGACATAAAAGCATGGGTAGACAGCTTACAACAAAATGTTATGCAGGCGACCAAAACCATACCAGAAGAAGCTAACATCCAGGCGAAAGATGCCAAGCCACTTCACATGTGGGAAGCAAAAGATAGCTTACAAAGACGACTAAACCAACACAAACGGAATAGATCCCTGCGCAAACGCATAACAATCTTAAACAAACAAATTGAAGACTATGCGCACCAACTAGCATGCCAAAACTGGCATAGTGCGTGTGATTACATGGAAGCGCAAATAGGCATGGATGCCTACTCAGATGTCTACTTGATCCCGAAAACAGTAAGACTATGCAGAGGCACAACCTCAGCAAAATAATCCATACCTACCCGGGATCAGACAAAGACCTAATCAATGAACTCAAAAATCGATACCTCGGAAACCATCCCAAAATGCCCTTGCCCTCATACACGGGAGACCCAAACCCAATAATGGACGAGCCGATTACGGCAGCAGAAGTACGCGAGGCCATACATGGCCTACGAACGCACTCCGCTTCGGGTCTAGGCAGAGTGACAAACAAAACCATTCGAAACCTGGACGATGATTCCATAGAAGCGCTAACTAAGTATTTCAACAAATGTTTGGAAACTGGCCATATTCCTAAACAGTGGAAGGAAGCTAAAATTGTCATGATACCAAAGCCAGGCAAGAGGTTGCAGCTAGAGAACCTAAGACCCATCTCGCTCACCTCCTGCCTAGGCAAACTCCTGGAACACATCATCCTTACTCGCTTAAATAAACACATGAAAGACCACGACCTGTACCCTCACACGATGATTGAATTCAGGCCCAAGTTGTCCACGCAGGACATTATGCTTCAAATTAAGCACCAGATAATAGACCGTGATCACAGCTCAGAACTTGATACCCGAGCCATTCTTGGCCTTGATCTAACCAAAGCCTTTGATAATGTTCACCAAGAAACCATCCTAACCCAGCTAAACAAACTTGGAATTGCTTCAGAGCTTACAATTATATAAAAAAACTTTTTTACAGACAGGACAACCACTATCACGTTCGGTGGAGTAACCTCGGAGAGCATTTCGCTCGGGAATAGAGGGACACCCCAGGGCTCGGTCCTCTCTCCCTACCTCTTCAATATGGCCATGCTAGGATTGCTAAGCAAGCTAGCCAAAATCCCTAAACTACAGCATAGCTTATATGCAGACGACGTCACACTCTGGGTAACCGGAGGGAGTGACGGTGAAATACAGGAAACTTTACAATCCGCGATCGATGTAGTCAACGAATACGTAACACCTAAAGGACTCTCCTGTTCCTCGCAAAAGTCTGAGTTATTACTGTATAGACCTACGTGCAGAGGTAGAAAAACTTCCTCCATACCCCCCAAATCACGCTTAGATCTAACGGACAGGACATTCCAATAGTATCGAGCATCAGGATCCTTGGACTCAGAATACAGGCCAATGGACACAACAATGAAGTGATAAAGGCACTGAACTCGCACGTGCATCAAACGACAAGACTCGTTTCGCGCATCGCCAACAGACACCACGGCATAAAAGAAATTAATCTACTCAGACTGGTACAGGCTTTCGTTATAAGCAGAATAGTCTACGCTACCCCATTCCTGCAACTAAAGAATGATGAACGTTCCAAAATTAATCTCATGATCAAGAGAGCCTATAAGCAGGCTCTACACCTCCCAATCACCACCACGAACGAAAAGTTCGAGGCTCTAGGAATACATAATACTCTTGACGAGCTCATAGAAGCTCAAAGAATTGCCCAACTGGAGAGACTCTCGCAGTCCCCGACGGGGCAACATATTCTCCAATCACTCGGGATTACATACAACACCCAATTTGGACCAAAGCTGGACATTCCCATAGAGCTCAGAAAACACATACACGTCCCACCATTACCTAAAAACACCCACCCTCTGTACAACCAAGAGCGCAGAAAGGAAAGAGCCAGAGCCTTACAAAAGCGCTTTGCAAATTCTAAAGACGTGGCCTATGTAGACGCGGCCGAGTATCGTGATCAAGACGCCATGGTAGTGGCTGTACTTGATCAACAAAATCAAACCATCACAGCAAGCTCAGTCATTACAACCTCGCCGGAGGTCGCGGAGGAAGTTGCAATCGCCTTGGCGTACGCTTCATCCTCAACCAAATTCATAGTCAGCGACTCCAAGTCAGCCATACGAAACTTCACTGAAAGGGCGCATTTCGCCCGAAGCCCTCAAAATTCTAGTCCAGGTACACGAAACCCGGCGCAGATGGACACAACTCGTTTGGGCACCGGCGCACTCCGGTCTCCCGGGAAACGAAGCTGCTCACAGTGCGGCCCGAGAATTGGCCATCCGAGGCCGCACGACAACCTCTCACGATGAGCAGCTCGAATCCCTTCGTCGTTCAGGTAGGGACCGGATGGTGTCCTACAAGGAAGTCCTACAGTACTAAGGACAGGGCAGGGAGCATTACCCCGCCGCTCACAAAAACTTAGATAAAAAACAATCAGTTACTTGGCGCCTTTTACAAACTCACACATTCCCAAACCCAGTGACATATAGTCATCTGTATCCCGGGCTGTATACAGCAGATTGTAAATTATGCGCAGGTAGGGCCGATCTTCACCACATCATGTGGGCGTGCCCCCTGATAAGTACCCAAAAACGCACCAGCTCATTACCTCTCCTTCCCATTACCACCTTAGAGCAGTAGGAGACTGCACTGCTTAGCTCAGACCCGGATCTCCAACTTCGGGTCGTCCAGATGGCCGAAGACGCCGCCAAAGCCCAAGGTTTTGCCGCCGCCTGAGGAAGAAGAGAACGGGCCCTCCCACTCCCCTCCTCCCTAAACCACATCTCGGACAACATAAAGTTCTACTACTACTACTTCAAGATTCGAATATCGTTCGAGTAGCTTAATGATTACCCCAGCGTTTTTGAAAAAAAAAAAAAAAGAAACAAGCTGAATTGGGAAGTACTTTAAGTACATGAAACTTAAAGTACTATTTCAAGTAGGATTAGAAAACTTGTACTTTACTTGAAGTACATTCTCTGAGCATGTACTTGTACTTTAGTAAATCTATTTTTCTTTTTTGATAATTTCTGAAGAAAGAAAAATTCCCGACTTTAAAGTACATTCTCCAAATTTGGAAACCAAAAATGGTTTCCAAATTTGGAAATGTGAAAACGCGCTATCGTCTTTCGAGACGTCATCTGGTAATTTCTCTGAGTGAAGTAATGGCGGCTATAAGACAGCAAAACAAATTGTCGTGTGTATGTTTATACAGCCGGAAGTTAGTCTGCCCCAGTGGGCGTCTGGTGTCTCAGCTGTAGATGAGCAATTTAGCCAGTGCGGTACAACCGCTAACCTGGGGTCTTTAACTTGTACCACGCAGTAGTGATACATGACCGCACGCCGGTACGATGCTCATCCAGATCGAACGGAGAGTTCGGCGGGTGGGAGTGGCTTACGGCCCGCTAGGTCTAGCGGACTCAGCGGGCGCCACTTCCGCCATGATGTGCCTCCCGGCGAGTGGGTCCCCATAGACATGCGATGTATACGCGTGTAGGCTTTGCCGTTCGTGCTTTTGTTGTCGTACGGAGAAAGTCTAAAAACAAGCATTTTGTGACGTTAATCATACGTTAATTATAACTTACCTCGCACAATCGAGCACTCGAAGTCGGCTTCCAGTCAGCCCTTTTTGGTTTGGTCTCCCAGATCTTGTGCCTTGCGCGGTTTTCTTTTCCTTGCGGGAACCGGTACATCCTGAACCCCTTTCTCGCGTTGTTCAAGCACCCAACGGCACTGCAGCCCCCCATTTCGTTTTCTTCTAACGTCTGGCAGAGCGCAGAACGATCATTTTCATCGTCGTCTCTCGCTCCACGCTAGACGGCAAGGCACATCATGGCGGACAACGAAACTCGGAGTGCGATGCGCACAGTTGCCAGACTGTTTGATCAGTGCTGCCAGACTGGCGGCTGGATCAAAGAACCGCCAAACTCGGCTCTGGATCGAACCGGGCAGGGGCGGGGATTGAACCCAGGATCCCTGGGTTCTGCAGCGCGAGCTTTCGCTCCACGTGCTGCGAGCTGGTATGCGCTAGACCACTCGGCCACCGATCCTTTTTTTTTTTTATTACCTGCCCTATAAGACAGATAGAAATAAGTGCCTTGCATTGTGCCTTGCATTGCGCTAAATAGTTCGTCAGCAAGAATAAAACAACTAGCCCGTGACGACATGACCTTATCCAATATTTGCCGCCATTTCCGAAAACAAATGATGCTCCTCCGATTACCCCTGGAGCAATGCATACCAGATAAAATAAAGTAAGAAAAATACGGTATGAAAGGGCGTCATGAAAGATTGTGTTAAAAAGTTGAAGTAACCGAAGGTTCCTTCAATTTATTTACAGCAGATGAACTATATACAAGAAGCTATGTAAATTAAAATACGTCCGAGATATCCGAACACCGGTATGCTGCCTCGGTCTCGAGCATTTCCTCGTGATCTCTGTCTCCTCTTCCTTGTCTTCTGTCGGGACTGGTTGGGTCGCCCGCTACAGGGGCTCCCCCCCTAGCAAGGAAGTCCAGTGTAGGGTTTTCTTGCGGTCGGGTGCCATGTGACAGATGGGCGGCTGAGGTGAGGTTTTTGTTTTACGAGGCGCGAAAGTGGTGGATATTCCATTTTCGATGGAGTTGATCGGCAGGTCGAAACGTAGAGAACGTTGAACTACGGGTTTTCGGGATGAAATAGTGTGCTTGAGGAGATGAGGTTGGCTGGCACGGTGAGAATGTCGTCCTTTTGACAGTGGCAAACAGTCCGTACTATTGATGTTTGTACACTGGCTCTTGTCGATGAACGCAGGCTTGAGGCGATCCACGGAGACGGTTTCATTGTGTCCATTGATATCGAGACGAAAGTATTTGGCATGACGGTCCATGACGCGGAAAGGGCCATCATACGGGCATTCCAATTGTTTTCTAACTGTGTCACGACGAACAAATACGTGGCTGGAGGTCATGAGGTCGTTAGGAACGTAAGGGGCATGAGGCTGTTGGGACCGTGAGGGCACCGGCCTAATTGCACGCATCGAGGCCCGAAGTTGGGTCGCATAGCTGGCAGGATCATATTCCGTAGGGTTGTGACTCGAGTTGAAGAACTCTCCCGGGAGACGAAGGAGTCCGCCATAGACTAGCTCTGCGGGCGTACAGTCAATGTCTGCCTCGTGTGTGGCACGGAGACTGAGTAGCACCATGGGAAGTATGGTGCTCCAGTGGATGCGATCTTCATGAGCTTTGAGCGACGCTTTGAGTGTGCGGTGAAAACGTTCGACGATCCCGTTGCTGCTGGGATGATAGGCTGTCGTGCGGATCCGGGTAGTTCCAAGAAGTGCCACAAGTTCTCGGAACAGAGAAGACTCAAATTGTCTGCCTCTATCGGTTGTGATAGATGACGGGACTCCAAAGCGGGCTACCCAACCAGAGACGAACGTCTTTGCAACCGTTTGGGCTGTGATGTCCGGGATAGGGAGCGCTTCCGGCCAGCGAGTGTATCTATCAATGCAGGTCAATATGTATTTGTTTCCATCAGATGGTGGAAGAGAGCCCACGATGTCTATATGAATAGCATCGAAACGAGCAGCCGGAAGTGGAAATGACATCGTAGGTGCAAATGTGTGCCGATGGACTTTGGCCTTTTGACATTTGATGCAGTTTCGCGCCCAATTCCGAACATCCTTATTAATTCCTGGCCAAACAAACCGCTGGGTTAGGATACGTTGGGTTGCTCGAATTCCAGGATGTGCCAGTGAATGGAGCGATTCGAAGGCCTGACGACGGAAAGCAAGTGGGACGAAGGGCCGTGGCACTTGCGATGAGCAGTCACAGATGATAGGAACGTCACACGTCGGGAGTACAATTGACTTGAAGTCAAGTCGATGATGTGAAGCACTGAGCTTCAGCAGTTCAGTGTCGTCCTGCTGAGCCAACGCCATCGCTTGGAAATCGATGC
Source organism: Ixodes persulcatus (assembly GCA_013358835.2). Taxonomy (NCBI): domain Eukaryota; kingdom Metazoa; phylum Arthropoda; class Arachnida; order Ixodida; family Ixodidae; genus Ixodes; species Ixodes persulcatus. Next base: position 36,864 of record JABSTQ010007835.1, read on the forward strand.
TTGCTGGTATGATGGAGGAGCAGGAAGATGTCACGACACGGGAGAGCGTGTCAGCGGGACCGTTGTTTGTACCCTTTACGTGGCGAATATCTGTGGTGTATTCAGAGATGTACGCCATCTCTCGAGGGGTGAATTTGTCACTGGCAGACCTGATAGCGTAGGTTAGTGGCTTGTGGTCGGTAAGTACAAAAAAATGTCGACCATCTAAAAAATGGCGGAAATGTTTAATGGCTTGGTGGATTGCGAGGAGCTCCCGGCCAAACGTGCTGTATCGTCTTTCTGTCGGGGTGAGTTTTCTTGAAAAGAAAGCGACTGGTTGCCATGCACTGTAAATGTATTGTTGCAGAACGGCGCCGATTGCGACGTCGGAAGCGTCTGCCATGATGTTGATGGGCGCATTCTGTTGTGGGTGGGTAAAAAGAGTTGCGCTGGCCAGGTCACCTTTTATGCAAGAAAACGCACGTGAGGCTGTGTCCGTCCAAGTGAGTGATGCGGAGTTGCGCTTGACGCCCTTGAGAAGCTCAGTAAGCGGCAATAGGGTGGAGGCGCAATTTGGAATAAAACGTAGGTAAAAGTTGATTAATCCCAGAAACTCCCGAAGTTGCCGAACTGTTGACGGTTGTGAGAAGTTTTGGACGACCTCGACTTTTTCCGGAAGAGGTCGTACTCCATATTGATCCACGCGGTGGCCGAGGAAATTGAGCTGAGAAACCCCGAACTCACATTTTGACTTATTAATTATCAAGCCGTATTCATCCAGGCGTTCAAAGAGCAGACGGAGATGTTCGAGATGTTGCTCTGCAGTGCTGCTGGAAACAAGCAGGTCATCTACATAGGCATAACAAAATGTAAGTCCTTGGATAATGTTGTTGACAAAACGTTGGAATGTCTGAGCCGCGTTACGGAGACCAAAAGGCATCCGCAGATATTCATACAAGCCAAAAGGAGTAATGATCGCCGTCTTTGGGATGTCAGATGGCTCGACCGGTATTTGATGATAGGCTTTCACCAAGTCGATTTTTGAGAAAATTGTAGCGTCTTGTAAAGAATTCGTGAAGTCCGCTATGTATGGCAGGGGATATCGGTCAGGAACGGTGGCGTTGTTGAGAGTCCGGTAGTCCCCACACGGCCTCCAATCTCCGGGCGCTTTTTTAGGCACCATGTGGAGGGGTGACGCCCAAGGACTTGAAGATGGTCGGATGATTCCCATGTTGAGCATGTGCTCGAACTCTTTGCGAGCTATTTTCAGGCGATCTGGAGCCAGCCGTCGTGCACGGGCATGAGTGGGTGGTCCGGTTGTAATGATATGGTGAGTGATGCTGTGCTTAACTGGGCGCTGAAAATTGCTCGGGCGAGTTAAGGCTGGGAATTCTTGAAGCAGTTTCTGGTAGGGGGACATAGGGGTCAGGCATCCCACGCAGTCAATGACGGGGTTGGTGCACGCGATTCCCTGCACTTTTAGATGTGTTGTAGCATCTACAAGGCGTTTTTTGTGCATATCAACCATCAGATTGAAGTGCCTGAGAAAATCTGCGCCAAGGATTGGATATGCCACGTCTGCTACAAGAAATATCCAAGGAAATGCCCTTCGTAGTCCGATGTTAAGGGTCATGTGCTCTTCGCCGTAAGTGGAGATGGTGGTCTTATTTGCTGCTTGTAGCATCGAGTGCGTTCGTTTCGATCTTCGTGTAACCGCAGAGGTGGGTAAAACACTTACCTCCGCGCCGGTGTCTACGAGGAAACGGAAACCAGAGTCGCGATCGGTCACAAAGAACAAGCGGCTGGCCTGGCTACCGACACCACTCGCCGCCTCTAGTGGTGCGTCAACGCATTTCCCGAGGCTGAGCAGGGGGAAACACAGTTGCGGGCGAGGTCTCCGAAGGTCCGGTGATACCAGCAGAGGCTGGTGCTGGGTGATCTCGCTCGAGGTGCAGCTGGAGACTTGTGGCGAGAACGTTGTGAAAATCGCTGGTTCGCTCTTGAAGACGAACTGGTCGCGATGGCAGCTACTTGGGCTGAAAGGTCTCGCATTTCACGGCGGAATTCTTCTCGTATGTCATCGAGGGTGCAGGTGTCTGTAGAAACGGGTCTTTCGAGGATGGATGGCCCGTGATCCGTGAGAGCGGAGATCTGGGAGGATGTCGCTGTGGTGACGTCCATGACAGTGTCCGCCAGTTGGGAAAGCTCAGGTAATGCGAGTCCCGATGCCGATGCGAGGACCATGCGAACGTTGACAGGCAGTCGCTGAAGAAATAGCTCTCGTAAGAGAGCGACGTCGAAGTTCCGAGCCTTTTCTCCCAGTAGTTGTTGGAGACGCCTGAGTAACTGGGAAGGCTTTCGGTCTCCCAACTCCTCTGAGCTTATGAGTTGTTGGAGTCGTCGTTGTTCAGACTCGGAAGTCCGTTTCACCAGCTCTGCTTTTAGCACATCGTACGGAGAGGCAGCCGGCGGGTCAAGAATGATGTCCCGAATCTCCATGGAGATCTCGGGTGGCAATGCTGCCACAACGTAATGAAATCTTTGTGTTTGCGAAGTTATCCTGCTAATGTTAAACTGACTTTCCACTTGGGCGAACCATACCTGCGGATCAGCGGACCAGAATTTCGGAAGGCGAAGCTGGTGAATCGCTGAAAGGTGGTCGGACGGTGGAGGATCTCCGGATGTATCCATGATGCAGGGTTGTGCAGCCAGGGTCACCAATTGAAGTAACCGAAGGTTCCTTCAATTTATTTACAGCAGATGAACTATATACAAGAAGCTATGTAAATTAAAATACGTCCAAGATATCCGAACACCGGTATGCTGCCTCGGTCTGGAGCATTTTCTCGTGATCTCTGTCTCCTCTTCCTTGTCTTCTGTCGGGACTGGTTGGGTCGCCCGCTACAAAGTATTTGTACTTTACTTTAAACACATGTTGTATTTATATAGCACTTTACTCCAAGTACATTGCGCCCGGTGAACTTAAAATACTTAAAGTACATAACCTCTTATTGACTTTGTACTATACTTCAAGTACTTTTTGATGTACTTTACGCAACACTGTAAAGAATTAAACACTGTCTGCAAAATCAAGCTCAGGCAGCACTAACCGCTCATTCACACTGGAAGCAGATCCGCGTTCGCAAAGCGGTTGCGAACGCGGTTGTATAAAGATCCAGTACAATTGCACGCGCACTCGATGACACCAAGTGCGCGGGCAATTGTACTGGATCTTTATACAACCGCGTTCGCAACCGCTTTGCGAACGCGGATCCACTTCCAGTGTGAATGAGCGGTAAACCTAAAAGTAAAAATGATACTTCCGCAGTACATCATTGACTAGAAAACAAAAAGTACAAAATAATTACAATCACACTTAAGCGGAACCAGCTATTAAAGCATTTATGTGAAAACACAAGCCGCTTTATTTTGGCAAGCGGAATTTCGCTAACGAATCAAAATATTTATGTACTTTCGTGTTACTATAAAGAAGATAAAAGTAACTTCAAAAGTAATTCGCTACTTTGTTACGGTAGTTAGTAATTTACTCAATTACTTTCTATTTGACTAACTTCTACTCTACTCAAATTATTTTGAGGCCAATACTCAGTAACTTAACTTAATTACTTTTTTTTAGTAACTTGTACACGTCTGCTCTAAGCCATAGGTGGCCAAGCTGACCCGGCCTAAGAGCCGCAAACAAAACCACTAAACTTCCAAGGGCCGCCTGAAAGAGAAAAGGCAGGAAAAAAAAGTGTGTGTGGGGGGGGGGGGGGGGGGGTCGAAACTTTTTTTAGACCAATAAATGAAACTTGAACTACTTTAGATCTTGAGGGTCGCCTGTCAATATCGCCCGATCAGGCCGAGTTCCTTTCGCCCCGAGGAAGCCACACAGGGATAGCGCTATCATGAAGAAAGGTTTAATTGCTATTCATGCCTAATGCTGAGGAGGGCCAAGGCTGTCGTGTGGCCCGAGTCTCTGTTTGGAGTCGCTGCCTGGCACCGGCTCTTCCGTATGTCTCCCGGCTTCGAACTGAACTGTCTCCTCGCGCACCCACCACGAGCCTCGCCCCTTCTTCCTCTTCGCTCACCGCGCTGTCCCTCCGCGTGCCGTGCGGCTCATTGTCCCCCACACTCCCCTCCCCTCAAGCCTCCAACTCCAGAGGGGTTCGAGGCATCCCGAGTCCCTGGACCGTCCGCCAAGCACTCTTCCAGCTCACCCATCTCCGCGTCACTGGTGGTGGTGGACGCGGATGGTGCCGCAGCCGTCGAACGGGGGGCCGGCACCGGTGGGACCAGTTCGTGGTCGGGGAAGAGGCCGGGTGCCGGGTCTTCGGCGGCGGCTCCGTCGACGAAAGAATCTGGCCCGTGGGTAGCATCCGGAGTCGCTGGATTGTTGGCCAAGTACTCCTCCAGCTCATTCATCTCCGCGTCGCTGGTGGCGGTGGTCGTGCATCAGGTGGTCGGTGAACTCCTGGTGGGGGGGACTTGATGAGCTCCCGCTCCCGCCACGTCAGCTGGATGGCCAGGTAGGTGGTCTTGGCAAAGTTGCCCAGGGTGGCCGTCGAGCCGCGGGCCGAGGTGTAGCAGTCCTCGATGCCCGCCATGTGCAGCAGCTTCTGGGGCACTGGGGTGGACACGATGCTTGTGCCGCGGGGCGCCGGATCAGCCGCACCAGCACGCTGCCACACCTGCCGGTCACCTTGCCGGGGACGGTGTGGCGCTTTCCGATCTTGTTTCCCCAATAGCCGCTGCGGACGGGGATGACGGACAGCTTGGCCAGGATGATGGCTTGAAGGATGGCCGTGGCCACCTCTTCGGAGCACTTCACACCGAGGCCCACTGGCCGTTGAAGTCCCCAATGGCCACAAAGGCCTTAAAGCAGGTGCGCTGGCCAGCACGCGTCTGCTTCTGCACCGGCATGATCTTCAGCACCTCGTCCTTCAGCGTGTCCCTGGGACTTTCCCGGTCCTCCGCGTCTCCGCCGCCCTGCCTTCGTTGACGTGGTCGATGTCGGGATTGCTCACCCCGTCTCTGCCAACCAGGCTGACCACCCTGACGGTTGGTCCGCCTTGCTCCTTGCCAACCGGGTTGACCACCCTGTCGGTTGGTCTGGCCGTTCCCCCGCCAACCGGGTTGACCACCTTGTCGGCTGGTCTGGCTGGTCTCCTGCCGAACGGGTTAACCACCCTCTCGGCTGGTCTGGCCGGTCTCCTGCCGAAAAAGTTGACCACCCGGTGCGTTGGGCTGACCGGTCCTCTGCCGGAAGGGTTGACCACCCTGGGAGTTGGTCCGGCTGGCCCCGCCGGTATCCCGGGAGGTGGAAGGTAGCCCTCCCTGATGGCGCCGCCCATTCTGGTTCCTATGGGGGGCATTTCTGGACAGAACAAGCTCTATTAACATCTTGCAAAGATTAGATCAAGTTCTCGGCAGCAGATTATAGCCCCGCGCAGAGCCCCTATCAGATCTCTCACCGACGGGTTCGCCCACTGTTCGGCTACCGCGCTAGGCCGCGTTGCCGGTCGCGCGCGAGAGTCACGCGGAACGGAGGATTCCTCGGTTTGTTCTCGTTCATCGTCATCCCGATCACAAAGATGGTACTTTTTCAGGTCTGTGATGTGGACCAGGCCAGACTCCTCGCTCGCATTTTGCTGAGCGAACCTGTAGGTAAGACGTGACAGTCGTGCCTTTACCACGTAGGGCCCTTCCCACTTCGGAGCAAGTGAGGCTGCGAATCCGCTCGCTGCATTGCTCAAAGGATGAGTTCTCCTGAGGACCAAGTCCCCCACCTTGTACTCCAGGTGACGATGACTCTTATCGTACTGGGCCGCCTGTTCGATCCTTGCTGCATCGAGGTTCTCTCTGGCGTCGTGCAACGCATTCGAAAGGCGAACTTTCAACTCCGCCACGTATTTAGAGAGTGGGCGCTCTGTCGAACCTTGGTTATTTTGTAACCCGTTCTCCAGCGGAGACGACATCTCCTTACCCAAGTTTAGAAGCGCAGGCGTTAACCCAGTCGATCTGTTCATGGTCGTCCGGATTGCAAAACCCATCTCGACAATGTATTCGTCCCAGTCCCTGTGTCCCTCCGTTAGTATGATCAGCATGCTCTTCAAGTTTCGGTTCACTCTCTCAGTGATATTAGCCTGAGGGTGGTATGGTGTCGTCCTTTTGTGCTTTATGTTTAGCGCCAAGCAGGAGTCAGTGAACACTCTGCTGGTAAAATAGCTAGCATTATCGCTGATGAGACAGGTGGGTGTGCCGAAGCGCATGAAAGTTTCCAACTTCTCCCAGATGCGCTCCGAAACCAGCTTCCTCAGCGGGTGTAACTCTACCCATTTTGAGAAATGATCAGTTATTACCAATAAGTACTGGTTCCCACGGGGACTTTTTGGTAGTAGGCCGATGATGTCGCAAGCAACCAGTGGGCTCGAGAGCATTGACGACGACATGGCTCTCATGCCGCGTTTCTGCGTTTCGCAGGCATTCCTGGCCTTTTTCCTGCACTGGTCTTTACCCTCGGCTTCTGCTTCAACCGGCATCTCGGTTCCGCTGATGTCATCGTCTGAAAGCAGCAGCCACGTGTGCCTCTTCAGCTGCATCACCTTGGATCGGCCGTCTCGGATACTCCCAATCTTCGGCACAACGGCGTCAGCAACAGTGACATCAGTTCCCGTCCCCTACTTAAACAGCATGCTACGCGAACACTACTCCAGTGGGCTCGGGAGCAGTGACGACGACATGGCTCTCATGCCGCGTTTCTGCGTTTCGCAGGTGTGTAAACAATTTTCACTCTACGCCAAAAAATGCGACAATCGTTGCCTTCTTTTGCTCCCGAGCCCAGGAGAGCTTTGTGATATTGCTTGTGATTGTTTTTCGATGATGTTATTGTTGTTGCGCTCCGGAGACGTCGAGACGAATCCGGGCCCTCTTACTCGTTCGGAGGCTGCTCTTGAGGTTGAATCTCTACCTGATGAGCCCTCCCAGCAGATGTCTGTTATTTTTAACCTTCTGAAAGACCTTCAGGCCCGCTCTATTCATCCGGCAAAAAGTCAGACTGAATTGGTCGCCGACGTAAAGTCAATAAAGGCTGGACAGAAAAACATAGAAACTAAAATCGGTCACATCCAGCAAAGGTTGGATACCTTAGAAGAAAAAACAAAAAAACTTGACAGTTTAGATCAAGATTTGGCCGTTGTGTTTGGTTCTGTGAAAGTCTTGACCACCCAGCATGACTCTCTACAGTCGCGGCTAGACGAACTGGAGGACAGGTCACGGCGCGACAACCTTATATTTCATGGAATTCCTGATTCTCGTGAATCATGGCAACAATCTGAGGAACAATTGAGGAAATTTCTTGCGGGAACTATTGACACACTTTCGGGCGATGCAATTGAGCGTGCTCATCGCTTAGCGTTCTACTCGGCAAATAAATGTCGCCCCCTCAAAGTTAAGTTTTCAAGCTACAAAATAAAAGACAGCATACTTTCCGCACGCTCCAAATTGAAAGAAAAGAACATCAATGTTAGCCAGGATTTCCCGCACGCTACGCGTTACGTTCGAAAAAAACTAATAGAGTTTGCTAAAAATCAGCCAGAAGCACCACCGTTTCAGCTTCGCTATAACAAACTCGTCATAAACAGGAGGCAGTACATGCATGACACTGCAACTGAAAGCGTGATACGACTTGCGTCAGAACATACCCCTGATAACCAACAGCCCAGTCTTTCGACACGTGGTCTGAGATAGGAAAACGCGAGGGGCAGTGGACGAATTTTATCTAATATTTCGGTACTTTTTTCTAACATTCGGAGCGTTATTAACAAGCATGATTCCTTAACTTCTGCCGTAGATAGCTGCAATGCTGACGTAATAGTTCTAACTGAAACCCGACCGCACTCTCAGTTCCGTGATCATGAAATTTTCCAAGACGCGCATCGTTTTTCTGTTTATCGCTGTGACCGCATAATCAGTCAGGGAGGCGGTGTTCTTTTGGCGATATCTAAAGAATTTCCAACTCAGTGTATATATGTCCCCAGTGACTTAGAGATTGTGTGGGCTCCCATGGAACTTGGTCACCAAAGAATTGTCATTGGTGTTTGCTATCGCCCCCCCCCCCCCGCTTATTCGCTTAGTTTTGTAAATGATCTACACGATGTAACCAACCTTGTCAGAACTCGCTATCCCACGTTACCTTTATTTTTGTTTGGTGATTTCAATATTTCAAATATAACATTGGATGGCGAGACACCCAGCATGGCCCCCTTATCTACCCTAGCTAATGAATTTTTAGAAATGTGCTCTGTCTTTTCATTTACACAACTCGTGAAACAACCTACCAGAACGACCTCATCTGTCGCAAACGTACTAGATCTCATACTAACACCTCAGCCCGATCTTGTAACTGACATCAGTTATTTACCCGGCCTGAAAATTATTCCGTACTTTCACTTCACATAAACCTATCGCGACCTAAAACCATTAAAAAAGTGAAAACTATTCGAAACTACAGGAATGCAAACTTTGAAGCCATAAATACTGAACTAAATTATCCGTGTTTCTTGATATATTCTTGAAGGATTTTGATAAACGTAACGTACAAAATAACTGGGATATGCTTGTAACCAAGGTTAATGCTCTAACTAACAGGTGCATCCCTACTCGCACTATTATTTCTAACAGTAACGCACCGTGGTTTAACGTTCGCATAAAACGCCTATCTAACAGAAAAAAGCGACTGTTCAGGTCAGCAAAACTTTCTTCAAACGATGAGCGCTGGGCCGCTTATCAGCTTGCTTCCAAGGAATACGTAACAGCGATAAGAGAAGCTAAAGAAGAATATCTTCAAAATACTTTGCCAGTCATGCTAACAACTGAGACAGAGAAGTTTTGGCGTGTTATTAAGCCAAAAGATAGTAACGATATCACCCTCGTCAACAGTGATGGTAATGTCATTCCCTCTAATCAATGTGCCATTGTTCTTAAGGATATATTTTCACGCAATTTTTTCGTTACTACAGACGTCCCATTGCCTAATATAAACTCATGTGATTACCTCGCAATGTTTCCTGTTATTATTGATCCCAGTGGTGTTGAAAGCATAATTAGATCACTAAAACAATCTTCTGCCCCTGGTTGCGATTTAATGGACCCAAAATTTTTAAAAGTACCAGTGTTTATTCCTCTATTATTCTATCAAAACTTTTCCAACAGTCCCTCGACGATGATTTTCTCCCTGCTGAGTGGTAGGTGGGGAAGGTTGTTCCACTCCACAAATCAGGTAACAAGAATTCTCCTCTTAATTATCGACCAATTTTGCTCACAAGCATCCCATGTAAAATTTTAGAGCACACTATGTTTTCTAACCTCGCCAACTTTCTTGAATCGAATTCATTTTTCACACCTTCACAACACGGCTTCCGTAAAACTTATTCCTGCGAAACTCAATTGGTATCATTCACTCATAAACTAAACGCCATTCTTGACCGATCATCACTTGCCGACTGCATCTTTTTAGACTTCTCAAAGCATTTATAAGGTGTGTCATAAGCTTTTACTTCTTAAATTAAGTCAGCTTAATCTCTATCCCAAACTTCTTATATGGCTCGAATATTTTCTCGTTAACCGTTCTCAGTTCGTTTCAGCTAACAGCCTCACATATCTCCCAAGTGGCGTCCACTCTGGTGTGCCCCAAGGCTCTGTGCTTAGCCCTCTCCTTTTTCTTATCTACATTAATGACCTCCCATCTTGCGTTTCTTCCCATATTCATTTGTTTGCAGATGACTGTGCGATTTTCAGGGAAATTTTATGCGATAATAATATAACCACTCTTCAATCTGATCTTAGCGCCATCTCTGTGTGGTGCAAAACATGGTGCATGGAACTAAACATTAACAAATGCAAACGTATGCGTGTCTCTAGAAAAAATATTAACTCACCCACTTACTCTCTTACTAATGTGCCTTTAGACGCCGTATCTTCTTATAAATACCTTGGTGTTCACATTGCATCTAACCTAACTTGGAGCGTTCACACCTCGTACGTTATTAATAACGCTAACCGCATGTTGGGTTATCTTAGACGTAACTTTGCAAAAGCACCTTCATCCCTAAAACTACTACTATACAAGGTTCTAATTCGCTCTAAACTCGAATATTCTGTTTCAGTTTGGGATCCCAGCCGCAAACACTTGATACACTCACTTGAAATGGCTCAAAATAATTGTGTTCGTTTCATATTGTCTAACTATAATAGAACTGCAAGCATCAGTACAATGAAATCTAACCTGGATCTGCCATCCCTAACATCCCGCCGCAAAACCTCTCGTCTTTGTCTCTTTCACAAACTGTTTCTTCATCCTTCCTTGCGCGCCAAACATATTTTACCCCCCAATATATCTCATCTAGATAAGATCATATTCATAAAGTCGGGATTCCATCGTGTAGAACTAATGCTTTTTTTCAGTCATTCTTTCCTCGCACATCAGTGGAGTGGAATGGCCTTCCCGCCCCAACAGCAACCATCAAAGATCCTTAGCAGTTCAAGAACGCCATAGGATAGCTAATATTGTATAATTAAGAGTCAATTTACTGTACTAATAATCACTGCATTTTTTTATTTTTTATACTTATACATTGTACTCACTCCCCTCTCTAATGCCTTTGGCCCTGAGGGTATATGAAATAAATAAATAAACCATCTCCCACGGGTAGTGACTCACTACAGGATGCATCAGGCCTGGGGGCTTTCCCCCTCGCGGCTTCGCTTTCTGGCAGGCTGGGCTGCTACGGGTGTATGGGAGTGTGTCCTGTCTCATCCCCGGCCAGGTCGCGACGCGACATAACTTATGAAAAGTCTTGCTGCCGCTGCCATGACCAGCCAGAGCCGAGTCGTGCAAGTATCCGATAAACCGCCTCTGTAGCCTCCTAGGAATCACCACCCTGAACGGAGAGTCATTCCCCTCCTCGTCGTCGATTGTTAGGATGTAGCGGAGAAATAAGCCGTCTTGGCCCAGCAGGTATGAATCAATATGTCCGTTAACTTGACCGCCAGCGTTCCCGGTGTTGCTTGCCATTTCCGCAATTTTCCCCAACACCCGCTGACAAAAACCATCTGCCTTTTGGGCCTCGACAAGCTCTTCCTTGCTCACCACTTCACCCCAAGCCACGATTCTTTGTTCCCTCGTGCGGCCTCCTAAAGGCGAATTATGCGACGAATAACTGGCGAACGCCGCCCGACGGCACGCTCGCTTTACGCGGGACGTAGCAGCCACTGTGCTGATGCCACGCGCAGAGCAAAAGCCGCCGGGCAAAATTCGTCGATTTTTCGCTGTATATTCGTCCCATGGAGTTCAGCCTTAACACTGCGACCCTCTCCTGTTGCATCGATTCCTCCCCGCTCTCTCGCTTATGAGCGGCCGCGCGTGAAGCTTGTCTCTCGCAATCCCCTGGTTGCGTCTCCTCCTTCCAACCACTATCATGGGGCGCCCGAGAAAGTGCGTCTACAACCTTTTTGGTGGAGCCTTTCCAGTACTCGACAGTATAGGAGTATCGCTGCAAAGTGACTGCCCACCGAGCTAACCTCCCCGCCGGCTCTTTCAACCTTTAAATCCAGGTTAGAGCGGCGTGGTCTGTCTGAATGACAAAGGTTGTCCCGTCTAAATACAGGTCGAATTTCTTTAGAGGAAACATGACGGCCAGCCCCTCCTTTTCCGTCATGCTGTAATTGCGTTCTGGCGGTGTAAGGGTTCTGCTGGCGAATGCCACCGGGCGCAGCTGTCCGTCATGCTCTTGCAATAACACCGGACCGACGCCGTGGTCACTCGCGTCTGTCTGTACCACCAACGGACGGTTAAGGTCTGGCAGGCACAGGCTAGCCGTGGCTGCTATCGCCTTCGTGAGGGAAGAGAAAGCTACCTCTTGTTCTCGGCCCCAGGCCCATCTCGAGCCTTTGTGGAGCAGCAGGTTCAGTGGCCGTATGAGTCCAGTGCACCCTGGAATGAACTGCCGATAAAAACCGACCATTCCAAGAAACCCTTGAAGGCTCTTCGCGTCGCGCGGCAGTGGGTAATCAAGAATGGCCCTCAACTTATCCTCGTTCGGCCTCAAGGTACCATCATCTACCATAAAGCCCAAGAGGTTGACTCTTGAGGCCGCGAGCTGTACCTTCTTTGGATTAATCGTTAACCCCGCTTTGCTCATTCTGCTTAAGATAATCTCAAGGTGTGCTAGGTGCTCCTCGAATGACTTTGAAAATACGACATCATCCATGCATGCCATGGCAAAGTTGAACTTCGCGTCCCCCAGCACGCTGTTCATAGGCCGTTGGAAACTCGATGGCGAGTTAGACAATCCGAACGGAAGGCGGATAAACTCAAACAGACCCCTGTGACAGGCGAACGCCGTCTTCTAGACATCGTGTGGTGCTACCTGGATCTGCAAAAAGCCTCTGCTACAATCCAAGGTAGTGAAAACCCTTGCGCTACCCAACGAGTTCATGATGGACTCAATGGATGGGAAGGGATATGAATCCCTTTGTGTCATCTCATTAAGTCGGCTGTAGTCAACGCAGAGGCGCGCGGTGCCGTCTTTTTTTGGCGCTAAGACCACCCGAAACGCCCAGGGGCTCTGTGACGGCCGCACGGCCCCTGTGTCTATCATCTCATCGAGAGCCTTATCTAGGAGAGCTCGCTTGTGCGCACTCAGCGGTCTGGGATTACAACCTCATGGTCTTGCATTTCCTGTGTCAATTCTATGCTGTAAACTATTCGTAAGTCCCGGCCTCTCGGTAAACATAGCTGCGTGTCGATGCAAGGCGTCTGCTAACCTACGCCGTTGTTCTACCGGCCCTTTGTAAGAAGCGACAATCGCTTCAACGTTTCCCGATACCACTCGCGCAGCTAATGTTCGCTCCTCTCGTGATTCGGCGAGTGAGCGTTCTATGTCCTGGCCGAAACTCGGTGGGACGGCAAAGGGGATAAGGGGAGTCAACGGATTATAGTGGTACTCGTTATTCTTCAAGTCTATGATAATCCCCTCCCGGCATACGAAGCCCTGTCCTAAGATCACAGGAATTTGCATGTCTGGCAGATAAAGAAAACGCTGCCTCCTTCGTCTGCCGTCGAGGCTAAGGTAAGGGCGTATTGCGCTTTGCGCCTTAGCCGATCCTGCTGCTAACCGCAGCGCGGTGGAAACTTCCCGCACGTGAAGTGCTCTTCGGCGACAGTCTTCGTAGACTCTGTCGCCGATTAGGGAAAGGGTCGAACTGGTGTCAATTAGTGCGTAGTAAATGCTACCACCGATCTCGACGCGTACGTACGGCCCCTTCTCAGATGTCAAAACCAGAGTCCGACATGCCGACGGGGCAAACACCAACCTATCGCTGCCCGCAACTCCAGCCCCGTTGGCAGACTGATGAGGGGCCTCGGCAGCGGCCGGCAACCGCGAGTCGGGAAGTCCAATTAGTGGCGCCGGCCTCTCCCGTTTCCCTGGGATCCATGGGGGGAGCTGCCGTCCATGTGCACTGACGCTTGATATGCCCAAGCTGATGGCATTTATAGCACCTGACCTGTCCCCTGCCATTGTGTGCTGAGCGTCCGCCGCTACCATCACGCGATGCAGTGTCGCGCCGAGGGTCATTGTAGTTCCCGCGACCCTCGTAATGATTCGCGACTCCGCGCTGGACGGCTGCGCCGCCTCCCCTACGGGGATGCGCCCTGGAAGAGCCCGCGTTGGCTGCTCTGCGCCTCTGTTCAAAAGCGAAGGGATCTAAGGCGCGGGGCACAGCAATTTCGCCACTCCTATGTCCTGTAACGGCCACGTACGGCGTACGTGAGCCGTCGCAAACTCCCGCGCCTCGTCCTGTCCAGGTGCGACCCGGCTCCAGAGATTCGTCCTCGCGTGGAGGGGGGCGATACGTCAACTCGGCGAGCAAGCTCGCCTGAACGGTGCGCGCCTCTCTGGCAAGTGTTTCCAGATCAGCGAAATCACGTCCGCGCAAGTAGGATTTAAATCTAGGGTGACACTGGCGGATCGCCCTAGCTACTTTCTCCGCGTCTGACGCTGTAGGTTCGGCTCTAGAGTAGAGCTCTTGGAGAGCGCGGATGTATTCTACGAGGCTCTCGTCCGGATGTTGAGTATGGCTGGCTATCTCATCTTTGATCCGCATCTCATAGTCGGGAGGCAGAAATTCCTCTCTGAATCGTGCCCGGAAATCTGCCATTGAAAGGAACGGCATTTGCATTCGTCTCCAACGTGCTGCGTCACCCGTCAACGCGATTGGGACGATCTGTATCAGGGCCGTTTCATCCGACGCGCCCAGCGCGGCAATGTACGCGTCTAGATCCTGCAGGAAATCGTGAACCGATGCTGCGTCGGAGTAGCCCGAAGAGGTCGGCGTCGGCACGCTCAACCGCGGGTAAGGCACGGGCGTAGACGCGGGATTCACCACCCCTGGGGCCAAACCCATCTGTCTAGTAAACGTCGCGAAAATCGCCGTCATGGCGTGCATTAGTTCGCTAACGTCTCCCGTGTTCACCGCTGGAATTGGGGGCTCTAGCGCTGCCGCAAGGCTCGCTTGCCCACTCGTGCCTTCTCCCGCGTCCGAGTCAATATCCGCCACTGACTGGGTTGAGGCCTCGGGATGGGCGGCCTTATTCCGTAACCTGGACATAGCGGCAGAACGTTAAACACTGGTGTCCAGCGGAGTAACAAAAAATTCAAATGGGAAAACAAAGGAAACCTAAATTCAGAAATCGCGATTCGTGGGACTCCCTGGGAGCGAACAGAAACAGCGGCAGACTGATCGGGCCCCACTTTGGGCGCCAGTTATGTGGGTCACCTGTCAATACACCAACTCATGTTTACAAACAAACCGGAGCGCCCCTAGCGGACGCCACCGGCGCCGCGCATGCGCGATGTGGGTGTGGGCAAGAAGCTCGCCGTCGCCCATAAACAAACCATTGAAATGCGATATTGTCGGCGTCGGTGTGAGTCCCCCTGCCCTTTTTCGCGTTCGAATTGTTGATTCTACGTCTTTCTGGAGATGCCTGACCACTTGAGCGGCGTCAGCGAAATTACCGAGGCTCGTTACACCGCAAAACTTAGCGTGAATAATCTGACATGCGGCGATCCATTCCGCGTGGACGCCGCAGAATGTACAGTCGGCAGTAAAAAAGATTGACACAAGGGAGCGATGGCCTGGCCGGCGATAAGGCGACGCGGGGCGCTTCGATAGCATAAGCACGCTGGTGTCGCGATTGCCGGATTAGTCCACTCTTGGATGCACGGGGGACGTCGACACACCGGAGCCGTTCCCAAAACGCGCTTTCGAAACAACACAGCGTGACTGCGCACATGTGTTCTGTTTTTGCTCGCTCGGTGAGAACAGCGCTATCCTTTTTTTATCAGTGCCTACTGTCATTAACCTTTTCTTGACGCTGAACTGGCAAGGCTGGCAGATGAGAGTAACACTGTCTACGATGCCAAGAATATTAGAACTGTTTGACCATATTAACCCACATTCAAGCCAAAGTTATGGAAATATTCTGAACTGTGATACAGTTCAGACTTTTTTTACAGCTTTCTATACTTTCCTCTTATTGATTGTGTCGCGATTTGAAAGATTCGCGTTTTTATAAGGAAAATAATCGCGTCTTCCACGCCCAAATTTGAAACAGCAATTAAAATAAATATCACTGCGAAGACCTTGTTTATTACAGCGAAAAAAAGCGTCGTCTCACGCGTGACTCGTCACCCTCGAAAGCAGGCCGCACGTAAAAAAAAAAAAAAAAAGAAATCGCTACAAACGATAACTATATCTCTCTCGAAGCACCCCTGCGATTCAAAAGTGGGAACGTTCCGGCCACTCTCGTTCCCCGTGTTATAGCGAAATATAGCGCCGCGTGTGGCGGTTTCACCGCACCGGCCACGAATCACTTGTGTCAATCTTTTTTACGGCCGACTGTACGCTAAAGCCTGATTCACATGATGAGATTTCGCTCGCAATTTTCAGTAGCGACGTCGCTCGGGCTGCAAAAGCGTGAACCGTAGCTGAGATGGTCGACGATGAAGTCGGTGATGGCCACTGGTAACAATGATCAACATCTCGTTGTATCTACTGTTTACGTCGAGCCTGCTTACCAACCTTCAACCTTAAGTCTTTTGAGGCCTGCACTTACTTCTTATCGCAAGTACCGGGCCCATGTTTGGTCTACGGGCCGGTGTCCTCTAAAAGAGCAGACGACAAGCAGAAACGTTTGAAAGAGCAGACGACAGTTCGAACGATCAGGCGGCCGTTTAAACTTGAAGACGCACTAAACGTAGTCCGCAGGTGGTCCGTACAACTTGACGGTTTTCCGGCGTTCATGTTGGAACAAAACAAATAAGTCAGATGACCACAAGTATCCGTGAATTCAACCCAAAGTGCTTCCCGCCCAAGCAATCGTGGTCCGACGGCTTCTCGTTTTCCCTTTTCACGGCACATATCCACGTTCTCGGACGAACCGAGCACATGAAAACTGACCTTCAAACCTTTCTGGACTCTTTTGGTACAGTCCCAGTCGACACATTTTGACGAGAAGGCAGGTTAAAATAACGCAGGAATACACGTCTCACATGGGCCCTTCCACCCACAGCCCCGGACCGGAAGTGCGTCCGACGCGCCACCACCGCGCCGTGACGTAACAGAGATGAGTTCGTGTATATCGCCCGATCAGGCCGAGTTCCATTCGCCCCGAGGAAGCCACACAGGAAGAGCGCTATCATGAAGAAAGGTTTAATTGCTACTCATGCTTAATGCTGAGGAGGGCCAAGGCTGCCGTGTGGTCCGGGTCTCTGTTTGGAGTCGCTTCCTGGCACCGGCTCTTCCGTATGTCTCCCGGCTTCGAACGGAACTGTCTCCTCGCGCACCCACCACGAACCTCGCCCCTTCTTCCCCTTCGCTCAACGCGCTGTCCCTCCGTGTGCAGTGCGGCTCATTGTCCCCCACAATCTATTAAAGTCAAAAGCAGTCCATCTGTACGTACGTATGGTAGTGCTCATGTGACCGGGAGTGAGGCGGGAAAGGAGGGGGGGGGGGGGTGTTAGGAATACTAGGAAGCCACTAGCCGCACTTTAACACGCAAAGAGCCGCAGCTTGGCCACCCCTGCTCTAAGCCAAGAATAAAAAGTCATACCTCAGAGGCTCGTAAAAAAATTGCAGTGATCATATCACTCGATGGCAGAAAAGGTGTCTCGCTCTGGCAGGTCAGACACGGGCTCCAGAGCAGTTGCTTGCAGTCACTGCCTCTCGAAAACTTTTGGGGGACATCTCAAAGAGCCGGCTCCTTGAAACGCCTGTTAGTAGTTAGAAAAGAAAGCTTCGGGAGGTTCACCGATATTTTTTTTTGCTTGTTTTAAACTTGTCGTTTCGGAGGAAACTTTCCATATGAAACTACGTTAAAAGACCAAAGATATACAAAAAATAATGTGTAGCATGTACGTTGCTCGTGTAGCCTTCGGCAACACTTGCATGCCTTCCAACTAAAGATTGTCCGTACAACGCGTCTAGGGTGCCCCAGTACAATAGAGAACTCCGTGGCAGTCCTTCCGTCTGGTTTCAGTTAGAAGAGACCTCAAAGGGACCGCCAACGTCAACAGCTTTTTGCTCCCTCTGACAAGGAGGGTGGGAGGCAACGCTTACATTTCGTTGCTCTGGCACAGTTTTTTACAACGAGCTCACAAACACCACCTCGTCTAAAAAAAAACCGTTTCCCCGTCGAAGAAAAAAAAAAGGGTGTGGGGGTGTGGGGATTGGCACGACGTCAGAAAGCCAAGGCCCAGAGGCTCCTCTGAGTTTTGTTCCACCTCTAGGTCTGAGCTGTTCTAAACTAAAACCGACTAGCATTTGTTTTCTTTCAAATTTCCAGGGATTGCTATTGCAGCCCCCTTAGCCCGTACCTTAATTCGGCCCTGGGGTAGAGGGAGGCCTTGAGCCAAATGCACGGGGGCTCAGCATATTGCCCAGCACCCCCTGGAAAACGATAGCGGGTGCTCAAGCCCCCGTTGCACCCGCCCGCCCCCCCCCCCCCCCCCCCCCCCCCCAGTTTCGGGGTTCCTGACGGGAAGGTAAGTTATGAGGAATAACTTATTCAAAAAAGTTCACCTGTCGCGATGCCTTTACGCTGCCACCTAGCTGCCACCGATACGGTACGCCGCCAACGACGTACGACTCGGCGGAGGTCGGGGTGGCGGATGGCTGCAACGGCTGCTGGCGGTAGCTGCCGGGACGCGCGCGCAGTCGCGGAGGCGGAACGAGAAAGCGCGTGATCTGTATTGGGGGTTCCCAAAAATCCCTGCCGTTGTGGCGCTGTACGTTTTGCAACAGGTCTATTACACTCGTACTGCTGGGGAGCGACTCGAATGGACGGCCGGAGAAGCCTTCGCGGGCGCACATCGGAATCTCGGAGGCCATGCCAAGAGCATATACCTTCAAGATTCCGAAGCGCGCGCGCGAGGGCTTCTCCGGCCGTCTCATTTGAGTCGCTCCCCAGCAGTACGAGTGTAGTTGCGCTAGCTCTGTCGCTCGCCGCAAGGGGGCGATGTCTGCCCAGTCATAACTGAGGGGTGAGCCGTCAGCGTCGCAGGAAGAGATCTGCACTGGTACGGGCCAGACCCGGGCCACGGGCCGGCCCGGTCCTCGGGCCGGGCTCGGGCTTCACGGCTACATTCATGAAGGGCCCGGGCCGGGTACGGGCCTTGCATTCAAGTCTACAAAGCGGGCCAAACCGGCCATTACTTTTTTTTTTAGCGGCATGTTCTTCGGAAGCGTGTTCCGGGGCAGGGAGAGGAACCACAGGGGGGAGATAAACAGATGCTGAAGCATGTGTATGCGGGTGTATGTTTTTGTATGGTTTGGTGTATGCAGCGAATGCTCTTCCAGAGGACTAGAAGCGCGGCGTTCCTTTTCACCCCCGGCAGCGCCGCCATCATACAATCGCTTCTCACCACAAACACGCACATACACGCGCCTATACAATGCGTACCCTCGCCGGCGTAAACCACCTGTACGTACGAGTGCTTTCATCCCCAATATGGGTGAAGAGGTTCCCCTGAGGGGTACTTTTCCTGAACAATTTCTCGCAGACCACTGCAAAAGGCGACGACATTGCTGTTTTTTTATGTTGTTTTTTTCTCTTTTTTACGGTTGTGCGCAGCGAGAGTGGCTAACTTAGAACTTTGCCCGTCGTTTGTCCAAACCCGTCACGATGTTTTCCTTCCTTTCCAACTGTGACACGTGGTTTTGTTTACTTCTGCTTGTCATTTTTGTATTTCCGTCCTTTCCGCGCGTGTTTGGTCGCAGAAAATGAAGATCGGGTGATTTTTCCTAACAAGCTGCCTAGGCCTGCAGATTGGTCCAACTAATAATAGCAGCAAAAAAAAATTCTTACAGTATTTACTATTGGGTATCGTAATCAACTTATGTGTAGCAGTTGCAAGCGAGCATACTGGGCTAAAATAAAGCGCAGCTGGTCCGTGAAAATTAGCTTTGGGCCAGGCCGGGCCGGCTGTCGGAAATAGATAGCGGGCCGCGGGCAAGCCCGGGCCCAATAGACAACGAGCCAGGCTGGGGCGGGCTTCGAAATATCGGCCCGTGCAGATTTTTAGTCACAGGCATCGCGGGTGGATGGTGTCAGTCGCGTCGTCGTGCTTCATATTGCGTTCACCCGGGCTCCCCGGACTGTTTTGTTTTCGGCAACTTCTGGACATGGATTGAAAGCAAGGTATATGTTCTAAAACTATAAACACACGCGCTAGCCATATAGGTTTCTTTGCGGACGCAGTGCAGTCGCGATACGTAGAGGAAGGAGATCTGCCAATATAGGCATATGGGCAGGGCGAGGGGGGGGGGGGGTGAGAAAAAAGAAAAGGTTGTTTTGTTGAGGCTGCCAAACCGCTTTTCCTTCATCCTCCTAAACAGCTTTCTCCAGAGCAAATTTGACGTGTTGTGCATTTTTAAAGGGATGGCTGCTATGGTCTCTCTGTATTGTCACTTGACATCGTGACGTCAGAGTCACGTGACTTCATAATGACTTGTGACTTCCCAATTTCATTTGACATCATGATGTCACATGATGTTTACAAGATAACGCCCCACCTTTTCAAACAGTGCCTACAATTATCACAAAGTTTATAAAAACAAAAATCGCAAAATCATTGCGAGGTGGTTCTACCTCATCGCCAGATGGCGCTGCGGTCGTCGGAGTGAGCGGACGCGCTCCACGTCGGCTCCCGCTTTGATGATTCCCACTGTGCGTCTAATTTGCCTAATTGTACTTGAATCTGGTATCAACGTGTCCGTGGTGACGAGAGGAACAAGTGGACACCAGATTTGTGACATTCGGACCAGGACTTTTCAAACTACGAGGACTTTTCTTTCGGAGGCGTCCGCGGGCCGCTAAGCCTAACCGGCGAGTCAGCCAACGGCAAGCCTTTCCGAGGACAAGATGGCCACCAATGTGAGTAGAAGCTCTGGAAACACGGTAGTAGAGGTTCCGGGAATGGATTTGGACCCAGAAGATTGTGCGGGATGGTTCCAAGTGAAGATCGGGGAAAAAAATGAAACTATACAAGCTAAGTCTAACGCCCGCATTGCGCGCCAAGCTTCTGCCAGGGCCACGAGAGCGGCCAGGATGCCGGGCATTTTACCCAAAGAGGAAACCAAGATTATCGTTCGACCCCGCGGAGGACTGGATCTCGCCAGGACCCCGGTGGTCAACGTGATTTCGGCAATCAGGAAGGCGGCCAACCTCTCGCCCGCCGAGACCGTGCTCGATACCCAATGCCCCAACATCCAACAAAACATAATGGTAATCAGCACGCCGGACGAGCCGCGAGCGAGACGCTAAGGGAACATCAAGGACATCACGATCAGCACCAGGAAATACGAGGTAGGAGCTTACGTGGCGGCCCCGCACGGAAGGGTGAAGGGAGTCGTCAAAGGCATTCCACTCGAAGACTCGGCAAGCACGATCAACGAAAACATCCTAAACCTAAGAAATCCACTGGCACGAGCGGCACAACGCATTCGTACGTCCACCACGATCATCGTGGCGTTCGAAGGAGCCAGGGTACCACACTACGTGTACTACGGCAGCGGTCTGTTGAGATGCACCCTCTACCGGAAACACTTCGACGTCTGTCGTAGGTGCGGGAAGGTCGGCCATCGAACGGACGTCTGCCCGACACCAGAATCCAAGACCTGCCTGGGCTGCGGGAAGGAAGCGAGCCAAGATCACCAATGCAACCCGAAATGTAAGCTCTGCGGAGGCCCACACCTCACCGGAGATAAGGACTGTAAGAACAAATTCAAGACGCCATACATCATCCGCCGCAGACAGTGGAACCGGAAAGTTTTCGAGGGAACCCAAACAAAAGCGGGAGAAGCTCCCGCCCAAACCACAGAGAACTTCCCGCATCTGCGCGCTCCGCGCCCACGCTCTCGGACGTCATCACGTGCGTCATCGAGGGGTAGAAGTAGGAGCGCAGGTGGCAAGGTGACATGGGCACAGATGGCCCGACTGGAGAGTGCCGAGATGAAGGCCCTCAAGGAGGCCAATAAACAACAAGCAAGAAAAATCGCCGAACAAGAAGACACCATTAAGCGAATGGCGGCAGATATGGCCGCCATGAAAAACATGATGATGCAGATGGCCGGCAAGACCAACAAGCCGGCACCAGCAGAAGAAGAGACCAAGGAACCGCCGACCAAACGGCGAAGCACCGAAACGAGCAGAACTCGAACCCCCGAAGAGAAGCAACACGTCCTAGAACCAAACGAACGGACGGACAGGATCGAGGAAGGCTGCCGACAAATGGAAAGCCGAATCAACGCGACCCTGGCCACCGTCATGGAAAGATTGGAAACCATAGCAAATCTCATCCCCAAACAACAATGGCCACAACACTGAAAGTTTGGGTATGGAACTGCAACGGCTACCAGAACAAGAAAGCGACGTTACAACAACACGTAAAACAGATGCAACAGAAACCAGACGTAATCATGTTACAGGAAACTCTCAACGAAAACCCGAAACTACCCGGCTAGAAAACGCATCTCTCTTCGGAGAACGGCGGCGAGCACAAGAGAGGGGTATGCACCTTTGTAAGAAGAGGCATAACCGCACTCACGCACGACTACAAGGGAGACCCAAACATCGAGATACTCAAGACGGAAATAATAATTGGCAAAGAGAGCGTATACCTAGTCAACGTCAACAATAGCCCGAGATACGGCAAACAACGCTTCAAACACCTACTACACAGCAACACCCGCCTGGCAGACAACAGAACGCTAGTCATCGCAGGCGACTTCAACGCATAACACACGGGAACAGGCCACGCAGCAACCAAGCCGAAAGGCAGAAATCTCATACAAGACGCCACGGAAGAGGGCCTCCAACTCATCACGGACCCACGATACCCGACTCTACCCGCGAGAAACGCCGCAAGCAGAGACACGACACCAGACCTGGCATTTACAAACGAGTAAGAGGTGACCTGGAAGAACACGCAAGTCGATCTCGGTAGCGACCACAAGATCGTGGAGCTGACGATCTCGCTTAAGGGGAAACAGCGCGGCCACCGAGAACGTTCAAGTACACCAACTGGGACGCTTTCCGGCACCTCAACCCGACAGGAGACATAAAGAACATCGAGGAATGGACGAGTGACCTGCAGAGAGCAGTCGCGCAAGCATCCCGAACCATCGAAACGACGGACGACACGGACGGTACAATGGACAGTAGACTGGCCCACCTAATTGAAGCGAAACAATCGATACAAGCAAGATGGCGAACACAAAGGCTAAACAGAAGACTCAGGGAAGAAGATAGCGGAACTCAACAGAAAGATCGAAAGCCACTGCAAGAAGCTGTCGGCCCAGCAATGGGAGGACATCTGCAGCTCGGCGGACGGGCAGATGCACAACGGGGCAACGTGGCGATTGCTCCGACACATGCTCGATGAAACCAAAACTAAAAGCTTCCAGCATGGCAGATTGGCAGAAATAATCATCAAGGCAACTCGAGAATACGGCGAACAAGAAACGAAACGAAGACTTCTAGACAAGTACATACCCGTAACTGGCCAAAGACGACCACCCCGACTACTCTGGACCAGCCAACGAACAGCTGGATAGGGACATAGAGGTGTAGGAAGTCAAAGCGGCCCTCCAGAAAGTCAATAGCAAATCAGCAGCCGGTCCCGACAGAATCACGAACAAGGTAATGCGAAATCTAAGCGACGACGCCATCGAGGCAGTCACGAAGTACTACAACGAATGCTGGCAAGCCGGACGTCTACCCCAACAGTGGAAGACGGCCAAAATGATCCTACTCCCGAAACCGGGTAAGCCACCTGGAATCGAATACCTCAGGCCAATCTCGCTCACGTCCTGCGTGGGAAAGGCGCTCGAGCACGTTCTGATGAACAGATGGCAGAGGTATCTCGAGGACAGGGGGCTCTACCCGAATACGATGTTTGGCTTCAGGGAAAAGCTGAGCACACAAGACGCCATGCTGCTCATCAAGCACGAAGTCTTGGACACTACGGAAGGAAGAGCGCTTCTGGGGCTAGATCTCCAGAGCGCCTTCGACAAAGTCAACCACTCGGCGATCCTAGCAAGGGTCAACGAGCTAGGATTCGGCCAAAGGAGCTACGCATACATCAAAGACTTCCTGACGGGACGCAAGGCCAAGCTGCAAGCCGGAGAGCTGGAGATGAAGGAGCGAGAACTGGGCAGCGTGGGAACCCCGCAAGGCTCAGTAATCTCGCCCCTCCTCTTCAACCTCGTGATGATCAAGGTGGCAGACCGCCTGGGAAGGCTCGACGTGAAACATACAATATACGCCGACGACATAACACTCTGGTCAACGAGCGGAGAAGAACAAAAAACGCAAAACGAACTACAAGAAGCAATCCGGACCATCGAGGAAACACTAGAAGGGACGGGTCTAAAACGCTCGCCGAGCAAGTCAGAACTACTGATCATCAACCCGAGGCGCGCGAAGTGGGACAAGATCCAGCTGAACACTAAAGACGGATCCATCCCCAGAGTTGAAAAGATCCGAGTGCTAGGACTGCTCGTGGAACGAGCGAGACAGAACGGAGCATTGATGAACAAGCTGGAAAACAAGACGAATGCAGCGACACAACCCATCAAGAGGGTGGCAGGCTGAAGAGGCGGTATGAGAGAACAAAACTTCACGCGCATTGTGCAGTCCTTCGCAGTCAGCCATATCACATACGTCGCCTCCTACCTCAGATGGAAATCCAACGAGAAGAAGAAGCTCAACACATTCATCAGGAAAGTCTACAAAATATGCTCTCGGCCTATACCCTAACACGAACACCGAGAGACTCGAGTCGCTCGGAATCCACAACACCTTCGAGGAAATCATCAACGCACAGCAGATCTCACAAAGACAGAGACTAGAACAGACGAGAACGGGCAGAGCACTACTATGCAGAGTGGAACTGCCAAGAACAAGCAAGGATATAACGACAGACAGGGAAATACCGCAAAAGGCGATGGCGAAACTAAACGTAAGACCCACCCCCAGGCACATGCACCCGCAAAACGACGACGAACACAGGAAAGCAAGAGCACAAGCGCTCTGCCGACTCTACGGAGAAGACGAGGGAGCGGTCTACGTGGACGCGGCGAAGCAAGGCGATAAGTGCGTGTCAGTGGTCTCGAGAGCCACGGACAGAAGACTGCTGTCTTCCATAGGTGTCAAGACCAAGAACGTCCGAATAGCAGAGGAGGTGGCCATACGTTGGCAACGACGCTCCCAACAACCACCACCATCCTCAGCGATTCGATGCAGGCCCTCCGAAACTACGCGAAGGGAAGGATCAGCACCCAAGCCCTGAGAATCCTCAACCTCGACCGCCAGACCAACCTGGTCTGGTGCCCGGCACACGAAGCCGGCAACGTGTTAGCGGACGAGACGGCTCGCGCACTCTTTGACCGAGCCGACTATGTCCCGACACGATACGAAACCAGAGACTACGGCGAACTCCTAAGAATATACAGATTGGACAGGCAAGAACTACCGGCACCGCACCCCAACCTCACAAGGAAGGAGGCGGTGACCTATAGAAAGCTCCAAATGGAACTCATGCTCACACCGACGATAGGGAAACATATCATGCCCGAACTATACCGAGACGACAAATGCAAGCTGTGCAAGACAGCAAAGGCAACACTACATCACATCGCTTGGGACTGCACGAAGAGACCAACGGAGGCCTATCAAGAGACCAGCCTCCCACCGGAGTTCAATAAGGCCGTAATGGCCGAAGACTACAATCAACAATTACAGGCCATCCAGCAGATCCAAGCGCTGCTCAAGAGGCAGGCCCATAACGGGCTGCCTTGCGGCCGCAAAAGGATAACGTGAGGCCGCGTCTGCTAGCATAGACTAGAACTGCAGGCTCAATAAAGATGTTTTACCACCACCACCACCTCATCGCCATAAGTTTTTCCCCAAAGCCAAGATCACACTGCTTGTACATCATACAAAAGACAGTCTGCAAACAGATTGAAACTCGAGTCACCACGAGATCTGAGCTTCAAATGCCGCAAGGCAACGAGCTCAAGGAGACACTTGGCACGTGAACCATGGCTATCGCGGTGACTGATATCTGCAGACTCTCTTGTGTATAATGTATAAGCAGTCTGACCCCGGCTTAAAGGTACTTCTAGTAGAAGCAGTCACCGCAATACGACCCGCAAAAATTGCGTAATAAATATTAAAAATATTAAAAGAAGGACAACAGGGACTTCACTATATAGTATCAAACCTCGTGCTCAGACTCAAAGAGGTGCGCCAAACAATGTGCGAAGATAAAAAAAAAATGCAGCATGATTTTTTTATTTAGGGAAATTCGACCTTTTTATGTACGGAGCTAATTTTTTCCTGGAATTTTACACGTGCTACAGATTGCAATGAAATACATCAAAAGGTGCGCTTGTAGCACTAGCCACAACATGTCCAGATGAATATCTCAAATTAAATAATTAAATAAGCATCACAAATTGTCTATCTACGTCCCCAGAGCAGCTGTTCACCGTTCTACCACAATACACAAAAATTTGTAAGTATAAGTTGCAGTAACTCCACGTAACAAGACTTTTTCTTGAACTCTTCTGCCTTGCGCCATGCTGTCGATGACTGGGTTGGGAGCGCCTCCCCGCGGATAGACGCCGCCTCCTTGTCTTTTTCTGATTACGCTCTCTCCGCACGAATGGGACGGCCGGAGAAGCGTTCGCAATCGCAATCGCGCGCTTCGGGATCTCTGAGACCATGCCAAGAGAAACTAACTTCAAATGTACCCACTAGATGGCAGCACCTCCCGGTACTTGTATTTCCTTTATGGCGCGAATTTTCAAACAAATGTTCCGCGTTCATCGGGGACTGATGTTGCCAAAAGGGGACCCTTGTTTGAAGCGGGAGCCTTCTTGGCAAATGATTCGACGTAGCGTCTCAGCCTTTTCTACACAAGCGCTATCGACCAATGAGAAATCTACGTTCGGACAATTTATTCGTAAGAACTTCGCTACTGGCGGATTCGTGACCTCGATGCAGTATTGTGACCACGGGTTGTTCTGTGCTCGAAACACGTAAAGAGCGGAGGAAAGGCAAAAGAAAGATATGTCTTCAATTTTATCAATTTGACTATGTGGCGCAAGTCAACGTCAGATTCAAAAAGCGGAGCTTGAAACAATTTATTTGGCTATCCCTTCAAGATTATAACTTCAAGCCTACTCGATAGATGGCAGCACCTCCCGGAATGAGCATATCTCTATCTGATTGTAAATGTGAATGAATGAATATACTCCACCGTTTAATTAATTGTGCGGTAATCTCCGCCATCTCTCTTTTATGTATAGAAAAAATACTACCTTTAATGAGGCATCTTCATCATCTTAATTTCCAGAAGAGTTCCTTCAGACGCGTTTATTTCGACGTGTTCTTTTCTTTGTATGCGTATTTTCTCGGTAAACAGGCCGGGCAAACTGCGATTTTGCATGCATGGGACTCATTTTGCAGACAAACCGGGAGTGCTTGTTGTAACGTCGCAGCGCAACTGTAGAGCATCTGCCATTGCAAAGGGGGGATAGGTGGCCGCGTGGGCTAGCTCACACCGGGCGGCGGGGAAAAGTTCACCGGATACAAAAGGCTCACCGCAAAACCGGCAGATGCGGAAAAAAGCTCACCGAAATTTTTTATTTTTCTTGGCTTAGCGGATTGTGCGTCACACGTGGCAATTTAAAAAAAACAAAAAAAAACTAATTGTCTTTCTTTAATATTTTTGAAGTTTATTGGGCATATATTTACTAATTCCTTCGGAATTAGTAATCACCATGTCTGTCTATTAATCACGCCACAAGTATGAAGTCAGAGCATGGGGCACCCTTAAAAAAAAAAGAAAACAATTTATTGAAAGCTTGACAGTGCGCCGCCCTAGTCGGTAGCTCTGTCAGATAAGAGGTTCCCTTTTTGCAAGCTCATATAAATTGCGGTGTGTGAACTCGTCTATCAGGCACAGTGGTGCCTGATAGACGAGTAGGTGTTTGTTGATGTAATCAGTGTCGGCTAGGCTGTTTTCTTTTTTGTTTCACTAATAAAACTTTAGTTGCAAAAACAGCTTCGTCCTGCCGTGTTTCTTGTCTCCAATTCACCCTCGTCGTTTGAGCCGTTTTCATGTATAACGTTTACCTTCTCGCCTAATTCGCTACCGAACAGAACGGTGACTGATCAGCTATGAAGGTCACGAGTGGTTCGCCCCAGAAGGGCACTATCACACGAAGGCAACGTGTGAAAAAACCAGCACGAACGGCTAGAAAACGTGCATGTCCGTGAAGGAAAGCAAGATCGATATCCTACTGACCGTTCTATCCTGTTTTCAAAGGTTAACGAAAGCTTCAAAGAGAATATCAGGCACCGTGTTGTTGCGCACGCACTTTCGGGTTTTCGGCATTTACAGTGCTTTTTAGGTTAAATACATTATTTAGGTTAGAGACATTATTTAGGTTAGAGACATTATTAAGTTTTTGAACTTTTTCCTGCTCTTCAAGTTTATGAAGTTTTCAGTTAGGCTTTCGTTTCGTGTTGAGAAAACCACGGAAAACAGTCGCTTGTAATTATTCATTTGGGAGCAATATGCCCAATAAGCTTAACAAGTAATACAAAAATAACATTTTCCTTTTACAAAACTGACGAACTTTAATGATAATAAATTGATGTATATTACTCATTATCCGACAGCCTCCATATGAGAAGAAAAAAAAAACGGTGAGCTTTTCTCCGCATCCGCCGGTTCTGCGACGAGTTTCTTCACCGGTGAGCTTTTCCACGGGATTCGCGCACATCAGCACGGAGCACGTGGAGCGAAAGCTCACTCTGCAGAACCCAGGATTCAATCCCCACCCCTGCCCTTTTCGATCTGGATGAGCATCGTGCCGGCGTACGGTCGTGAATCACTACTGCGTGGTGCGCGTTACCGCACTGGCTAAATTGCTCATCTACAGCCGAGACACCAGACACCTACTCAGACAGACTAACTTCCCGCTGAATAAACATACTCCACTTTTATTTTTATTCTGGTCTAAACCGTTTTAGTAAAGACTATAACACGTTTGGCTAGTATAGCTCAATGCTTTAGGTCAACGACTTGCAGGCAATAATTTGTGCAGCACATACTTATATCGCAGCTTAAAAGCATGTCCATATACTTATTACCAGGAAAATATTAGCTGCTTCGACATACATCTGAAGTGAATTAAAAGGAAATCTATGGCTTTAATGGTGTGCAAAACAAGTTTGAAGCATATTTCGCTATTCCCAGCGACTTGTGAAACTTTATTGGCAAAGGGGCAGGCAAGCGGATTGGTGAAGTCTTGATATTTTCACGCAGCTGGAAACAATGGGTCGTAGTGGCCATTTCCTCTCTAAATAAACAATGGTTCAATCTGCAAAGCTGCCAACTGGTGGAGACGACAGAGCCACCACAGTGTTGATTCGCGTCTAAAGTGAGGCAAGAACATCAGCATACTTGTTCCTAATTCTACTGTACATTACTCCCAAGAGAGCAGATTTGCACCATTTATTGATGTGCAAACCGTGAAAACAGGGAACATTATTTTTTTGGAGTGGTCACCTTTCGACAAATTGTTGCTCCCATTGCAATAAGGTTCTGGAATCCGGGTGCATAGTGGTGGGCCAATGTATACAGTGGCCATCTGACACGAGGGCTTGCATGTGAGCAACAAATGATCGGCCCTGCAGTGCCCTTGTAAGTAGGTGCCAAACTTTCGCAGGAGCGAATTTCTTCTGCCTTGCATACGCACTGAATTACAGTAACACCACTGCAGCACCGATCGATCGCATATTCTCTTTTATATCGATGGCAACTGTAGAGATTGATAGCACGCCTAAATATTTGTCAAGTGGAAATGAAAAGTGGCCCATCACTTTTTGCAACTATCTCAACTGAAGGTTGATTCAATTACACTTCAGAAAAAAATTGCAGCCCATAAAAAATTTTGCTGCAGACAATGCATGCTTACCGAGAAAAGAACTGTCAAATTGAATATTTCGCAAATATTTCAAGCAACCTCGACCGTGTCAAGGCCAGATGGCATTCACCACTCGTCAATGCTGTGGTCACTTTTATTTATTAAAAAAACAAAGCGTCCGAGCTTGGTCGAAGCTAATGAGAGCAAAGCATGCTTGTTTCCCACAGGTCCACACCACCACTCTCCTGCAACACGAAGTTGTGCTTGAATGCACCACTATAAGGCAGGAAGCCCTTCTGACACTGTGATAGTATAGAGTGCTCACATGCCACTACAGAAGCACAAATGGGAATTACTCTATGCACAGCTTTACAATTATGCAGCTAAAACCCACAGAGCACTAGATCGCAGATCTTGCTGGTTGGTCGTTCTTCTAGAGGAGGATGGTCGGTGACTCCCTCCAAACAGCTAGCATGTGATGGTGGCTGACATGGATGTTGAAAAAAGCTTTGAGAAAAGAGGCATCACCGTCCCTCAGTTTTGGAAAGTCAGGTGGTCTAGCTGGCTGCAGGTGAGCTAACTTCCTCCACGCATTAAAAGACACACTGCTGCTGCTCTTGTCACCAACACAGACACCTCACAGGAGCACCACTTTCAAAATTGAGACAGAGTTCAAAGACACACTGCTACTGTTAGTGTTGTCAATGCTGGCACTCCACAGGTTCATGCAGCTTTCAACACTTCAGAAGGCATAAGAAGGCACACTGCTTCTGCCGATGTTGCCAGCGCTGGCACCTCACAGTCACTTTACAGGAGCACCTACTCTTCAACACTGCAACAGGGGCCTTGACACAGTGTCCATGGCACAGCACATCCACAACACTCTGCTGATCATGGAGCTACAGGTCACAGAGATTAACCCCCGGAACAGCTTCGAGGACATCTCTTCAGTTAGAATGCACCCTTGGAAACAGCAAGTCCTCATCACCGTTCACCAGCATACTGTTCAGAATGAGCAAATATCACAGAATATGAGACTTCCAACATTACAATCATACCGAACTTTACCGCAACGCGCTGAACTTCAGTTCCACTTCAATTCCTCACTGCCACACCTAAGAAGTTTGAGTGAAAAATGGGTTTCATGAGTCTTTCTTTGGTTTCAGATATTTCCCCCCGTGAAGGGGGGTGGGCCGATCCCGGAGGCAGTGCAATACCGGGCCAACCCGTGGCATAGGTGAGGTAAACCTCAAGCACTACGCCGCATTCCAAAAATAAGATTAATATCTTGGGTCCAAATAGGACCCGTATCAGATATTAAGCTGATAAGAACAGAGATTTTATTGCATGTTATTTACATATACAGAGAGTATGGGAAGCTGTACAGGTCGTAATGCTAGTGGGAATTTATACATTGGCTATCTAGAGAAATTATACAGTGCTTATAAAATGACAGAAAATGCTTCTAATACAATGCTACAAAAAAAAAAAAAAAAAAAGGACATTTGACTTTAAAGGCGCTTTCCAGCGATGTGGCTGGCGTATATGTCCCTGGAGCATGCAATCGTCTCACTCACAACGAGTTTCTTCATGAGTCGTAAGTATGACTTGCTGCATAGTCTCCTGAGGGTGGCGTCATTGTCTGGGTCCCAGGATCCTAGTGCACCCACGATCACGGCAGCAACAGTCACGCGTTGGTAGCGGCGGCACAGGTACTGCTTGATGGGCTCGTACTTCTCGATTTTCTGTTGCCGCGCCTCCAGCAGCGCTGCACGTCTGTTGTCGAAGGGGCAGGCGACGTCAATGATGATGGCCTCCTCACCCCTCGCCAGCACCAGGTCTGGACGCAGGCTGGACTCCCCGACCGGCTGGTTCTCGTGTGTCACCGTGAACTTGGGCGTTGCTGCTGCCTTGATGCGGTTCACGATGTTGTTGTGACGCCGAGTCAAGGCCTGGCTCTGGACCATGCAGTGGCAGACGACGTGTGGCAAGGTTTCTTGCTGGTAGCCACACGCCCTGCATCGCTGGTCGGCGGCAGAGGCCCATGGACGCGCTCCGTTGAGTGGCAGCAGGTTGAGCCGCGCCCGGTGGATGAACCGCCAGTCGGTGAAACGGGTGTATCGCCCCGACCGCATGAAGTGAGAGCTGGCGCGGTCAGCAGCGACACACTCCATCGCCTTGCCCTGGCTGGGTTGTTGGTGCAGTGCTCTGTCGTTTGCTGCTGTCGTGATGCCTCGGAGTGTCCGGATCACCTTGCGGCGATGCTTGGGGGAGATGGTGGTTCCTCCACAGGCGATCCTGGCACCTTCAGGAACCAGCTCCCAGGTCACGCCGGCGCGTCGGGAGGCTTTGCGGGCCTCCGTCCACACCGACTGGAGCTGCGTTGACGTTGCTCTGAAGTCGCCTTCGGTGTCTCCGGATAGGTAGGCCGCCACGTCTTCTGCTGCAACTGGTCTCCTGAGCCGCTTCTCCGTCACCCTGATCACCGCCTGGAGTGCCAGGTCACGTACCTCGCCGTCTGGCGACGAGAGCAGCTTGAACGCGCCGTCAATGCGGCACGCATCGCTTATGTCGGCTGCCTCCGGGATCCCTGCGACTCCTGCACCTGCACTCCCGTAGAGGTACTTGTTTGAGGAGTTTGCTGGCAGGTACAGCGTTCGTTTGATGAGGGGCCGCAGGGTGTCGTCTAGGCGGCGCCATTCCTCCTTTCCCACAGCCCCAACCCGCATGGCAAAGTTCAGGGCCGGGTAGAGGAATGTTTTTACGGCGTCCAGCCTCTGCCAGGGAGCCAGCATCGACGACAGTAGGCATCTCCCCAGGGCGATCGCGTCGTCCACGCAGGCGGTGTCGGGCAGGACCCTGTAGCCCACGGGGCGGCCCAGGAAAGTGTGTGCTTCGAAGTCGGCCATGTGGGGGATTTCCGTTTCCCCAACGCAGAACGTTGTAGGCCTCGTGCCCACAGGATGCTGCCCCGTCAAGTGAAGGGTCCGGCACTTGGATGGGTTCAGCTGGAGCCCGAGCCCGGAGGACAGTGCGGCGACGACATTGATCCTTGCTTGGAGCTCTGCAGGGCTGCTTCCCATGGGGGTGAGGTCGTCGGCGTAGGCCAGGATCTTGTGTTGCCGTTGGCCTCCCTGCACCGCCCGGATCACTGGGTCCAGCACAAGGTTGAAAAGGAGCCCGCTGAGTGGGCAGCCCTGCCGGATCCCTGCTTGGATGGTGATCGGCTCTGTCGTGCCTCCCTCGCTGATGATGGCCGTGGTGTTGTCCTCATACAGGTCCTGGATGATGCTGGCGAAGGCGTCCCCAGTGCCCGCACCTCGAACCGAGTCAACGAGTGCGTTGTGGGCCACTGACCCGAAGGCGTTGGCGTAGTCGAGGAACGCCACGCACAGATCACCACCGCCTGTTCGCGCCGCGTCAAGGCGCTCCTGCAGCACGAAGTTGTGTTCGAACACACCGTCGTGCGGCAGGAACCCCTTTTGGCATTGCGACAGGATCCCGTGGTCACACAACCACCCCTGCAGCCGGGATGCCAGGCATCCAGCATACAGTTTGGCGATCGTGTTACCAAGGGATATGGGGCGCCAGTTGGTGGGGTCCCTCTTCTCGCCTTTCTTGTAGATCAGCACCGTGCGAGACGCCTTCCAGCAGGCAGGAACTCGCCGGTGTCGCAGGCAGCAGTTGAAGACAGCTGCCAGGAAGCTCCCCTCCGGGTCCACGGCCCTCCAGTGGTGGTAGGTGAGTCGGTCGCCGCCAGGAGCAGTGTTCTCACATCGCCGCAGCCGCGCCGCCACCTCGTCCTCCGTGAATGCCGCCAGGCTCAGCTCACCAGGGGCAGGCATCCGCCGTGTTAGGAGCGTCGTGTCGGCCTCCTTTGGTGCCCAGACGGTGGTGAAATACGCCTCTAGCTCGTCTGGTGGGATGGGGCACAGTGTTGAGGGCCCCTCCGCAATCAGTCGTACCGCACGGCGGCGGTTGCGGCGGTAGAGAGATTGGATTTGCTGGGCGTTCTGCGGGTTGACCTCTCGCCGCGGTCGTCCCTCAGCAGTAGCAGCGGGCAGTTTCACTGTGGTGGCCACCACGCTGATGGCATCGTCCAGGATGCTCCCGAACTCGGCCCAGTTGTCTGCATTAGGGGCACTTGTCAGTAGTCGTCGAAGCTTTTTGGTGTGCTCGGAGAGCACCGAGCTGTCATCTTCCAGTTTGGCAGGCGCAGCCTCCGCGGCGTCCTCCTGCTGGTCGCCGTCCTGCAGGCTCCCCCCTTGGCTGGGACAGTCCTGGGTGAACAGGCGAGATGGAGTGGCAGCCCCATCCATTGGACTTTCTGCCAGAGCGGAGGGTGTCTCGCCTGTCACCTGGGTGATGGGGGTGCTTGCGAGGGTGGCTCTGGTGTTGTAGTCCTCGGGGGTGGGGGTGGCGGGCCGGCGACTCTCCTCTGAGTCGTCGCCATGTACTGGGCTGGTGTATCGCGGAGGTTGTTGCTCGAGCTCTTCAGGCTCGCCGCTTGCTGCCGAGGCAGCTGGTGTTGCAGGCGGTTCCTGCACCTCTTCCATGAAGGTGGCACTTGCCTGGGAGCTGACTGAAAGACTTTCTGCCACAGCAGAAGGGGTCCTGCCTGTCGCCTGGGTGATGAGGGTGCTCGCAAGGGTGGCTCTAGTGTTGTGGTCCTCAGGGGTGGGGGCGGCGAGCCGGCAGCTCTCCTCCAAGTCGTCACCACGTACTGGGCTGGTGCATGGCGGAGGTTGTTGCTCGAGCTCCTCAGGCTCGCCACTTACTGCCGAGGCAGCTGGTGTTGCAGGCGGTTGCTGCGCCTCTTCCGTGGGGGTGGTGCATGCCTGGGAGCTGGCTGCTCGCAGTTGCTTCGCCTCCTCTTTGCTGTGCCACTGCAAGTGGTTGTGTAGGCCTTTTCTTGAGGGGAAGGAGTGCGAACATTTGGTGCATTGGTACCGCTGCTGAGTGGGTGCAGCAGCGGCTCTGCCATTCGCCAGGCATGGGTGCGATGTCGGCCTAGTCCCCTAGCGTAGCCCCACACAAGGTGCAAAGGTTGACTGTGCGGCGAATGCGCATGCCGTGGTCTCCCTCGAGGTGCCGCTGCAGTGATTGTCGTTTTGCAGTCCAGGCGGCCGCAGTGTAAGCAGCTGAGCAGCCTTCCTCTGGGCACTTGAAGACGTGTGGAGCCGGGAAGGAGACGAAAAGCATATCTCCATCCCGGCGCGGCTGCTGACCTTCACTGGGCGGCGATTGGGGTGGGGCTGGGGGGTTCGATGCCGTTGGCGTCGGAGGCGATGGCACCGGGATGCCGCTGCTTCGTCTCCTCGCTCCTGACGTCCGGTCGGGCAGCATCGTTGGACTGCAGGCTGTAGGGTCTGCCATGGTGGGGCAGATTCCCCATCCAGCTCCTGGTTGGCCGGATAGGTCCCGGCGGCAGGTCCCAGTGGCAGGAAGGTCCCAGTGGCAGGCAGGTCCCAGTGGCAGGCAGGTCCCAGTGGGAGGCAGGTCCCAGAGGCAGAGGAAGGTCGCGATGGCAGGTCCCAGAGGCAGATCCCAGAGGCAGAGGCAGGTCCCAGAGGCAGAGGCAGGTCCCAGTGGCTGGCAGGTCCCAAAGGCAGGCAGGTCCCAAAGGCAGGCAGGTCCCAGAGGCAGAGGCAGGTCCCGGATGCAGGTCCCAGAGGCAGTGCAATGCTTAGCCGCACTCGCCCGACCGTCGAGAAGGTTACATCACCCTTGACAACACGGCGAAATGCGTTCCAGCGGCTATGGCACTTCAACTGCTTCAACCTGCGAACGAGAGCGCGTGATCGACCGATGAACAAACAATCGGTGACCAACCATCACGACGCGTCAAAATCATCAAAATCGTACCCAAGTGGGACGTCCGCACTCCGACTCCACTTTGATCTTAGCCAAAAGGCCGAGAAGCGATAACCCGAATTGTCTTTTAATTTCAAGCCCTTCGAGACTTGAACCCCAAGAGCACATACCACCCCACCGAGAGGTAAACAAACGAGCACGGCTTCCCAGCGCCAAAGTGGATACTGGTACGCTTTTCCGATGATCCGTCGAATCAAATACAACTCTCCGATGGTATATGATCTTGAAATGTCCTAATTAAACCGAAATATATTCAAATATGCCCTCTAGACATATCGTCAACGACGTACGAGAGACCTCGTCGCTATCTCTCGACTTGACAACGAACTCAAAAGGTGTACCGCAAATTACAGGAAATCCGCATAAAACTGCGAGCAAAACAAATCAGAATGACACATGAAGCACGATAAAAATCAAACGCAACGTGCATTCGAACAGGTTCAAAATCCGGATGTATCAAAGAGCTTCCGGCGAAACAGCGTCTGCTATCACAAATGGCGGACAATCACGTTCGTTCACAAACCCGAGAGCAGGACTGCCGAATACTAATACTTGAGGAAAGATTTAGAAACATACATCAAGAGCAAAACACGCAAATATTTAGTGAAGTGAGGATGTCGGTGTATAATGGAGAGCTTCTGCCTAATAAAAGGCAGACACCCAACGTTCAAGCACCGTTTCATAAAATTTCATTATTAGACCTTGGGCAGGGAAGCACCGTTCGAAGACTTTCGTGCATACACATGTGGCGAGATATGTGCACTTAGTTTGAGAACATCAAAGCATCGGTACAGCAACCGAAAAATTCAAACTTGATCGAAAAGAATTCTTGGGGATGTTCGTGAAGACGACGCAGGGAATGAAGCGGACCACGCCTATTCAAAACAGTCGTGACTGGCTTACGCGAGATGGCGCCAGCGTCGTTGCGGCGCTTTAGTTCGCCGTTCATTCACCAGATGGCCCTAGTCCCCCGTTCCATGTCGTTTTAAAAGGCTACCCGTCTTTTAAAACACTTTAAATCGCACAAACTGAAATGTCACATGTAGAAAAACACATCTACGCTTCACCCAAACGTCAATGAAACTAAACGAACACGCAGTCTAGGCGACGAAGGACTTCCAAACGAACAAAGCGACGGTTCCCGAACACGAGCGCGCACATAAAGAATAGTTCGGCACGGCACCAAAACTAAAACCACGCCCAAAAACTCCCAAAATCTCGTAGAATCGTGCGTGAGGAAAGAAAAACGCTGACGTTCTGACGTTACCGGGTGCATGAAAGAACGAAAGCTGACGAAGCGTCACGGCGACAAGAACAAACGACTGTCATTAGGCCTACCTGTCATCAGCACCCCCGGTCCTAAAAGAGCCCAGTCGTATTTGCCAACATGAACCACTTGACAGCCGTAAACATCTACACAGCACTGGGTTCGGGACATCTAAACCATATTACACGCATTACAGCCGTAACGAAATATGGGTACTCACACGATCTTCCGCAACGCAGCAAACCTGACGAAGAAAGACAACTGACGGGTATGGCGATTAAACCATTAAACAACCGCAAGGAGGCGGCCGGAACTAACGGAAAAGGAAAAAGAGAAAGCACCAGCATGCGGAGACCTGGGCGCCTGGGCAAGGGAGCTTAAAGGGTAAGGGAAGTCAAGCAGGGTACAGTCGTGCAGTTCCGGGGTGCTTTGGCTGTCGCCTTCTGCCATTGGTTCCGCTAATCAAAGGGGCTGTGGGGAGGGTGGGGAGACTGGATTGCGGGCGTTGTGGGGCGCTTCGTTAGGGGTCTATTTCTTTTTCTTTCTTTCTTTCTTTTTTTTCTTTTTTTTTTTTTTTTGACAGGCGCAGGCGTGTTTAGCAGGTGGATGTCTGCGAGACCATTTTGCTTCGCACACGTCCGCTGGAAGCGAGGTGCAGAGGGTTTTGTTTCGCTGTGGAGGGGTTTTGGCTTATCTTTTCGTTCGACCTTGGGAGCACGGAACGGGCGTTCGGGACGGACTGCTGCCTTTTGTGAGTGCATGCGTCCGTGCGCGTGCGTGTGCACACGTGCGTGTACGTGTATGCGCGTGAAAGAAGTTGCTCTGTTACTGCGCGCGTTGGCCTCGTTCGCCCTGTTTCGCGTTTTTGCCGATGGTATTTCTTTTCCTGTAAAGCCCAACCGAAGTTTGTTTTTTCGTGTTTTTTTTTTTTAATGACGTTACGGCGCTACAGTGGGAATGTGACCGCGGGCGCATATCAGGTAACGAAAAAGGAAATCCTGATCACACTCCAGCGACGCAAACACTTTACTTTTAAAAATTTTGTCCCCAAGCTTGCTCTTTTACTTGTTTTGTTTCCCCGGCAGCAGGACTCGGCCAACTGTCCTGGTTCACCGCTTACGTTTTTGTTTGTGGTTATTCCGATAGATTATATTTTTCCCCTGACGACTAACCCGAGACTGGGCCAGGAGAAGAAAAATGCTTCTGACAGTGGTTGAAAAAAGAAACAGGGACAGACCCACTTATCGAAAGGACTGGAATATTTGGCCCGTCGTCCTGTCCTGACCAGCACGCATGGAGATTTTAGTAAATCGTTCCTATGTGGGTCCGGACATTTCGTCGAACGCCGTTTCATCGAACGCCGTTTCATCGAAGCCGTTTCATCGAACACCGTTTCATCGAATGCCGTTTCATCGAACGCCATTTCATCGAAGCCGTTTCATCGAACGCCTTTTCATCGAACACCGTTACAACCTGTAATATTTTTGTAATTTATTTTAATTTTTATACACAACTTCATTTAATTCTCTCTGCGTTTTTGTTTTTTGTTTTTATATCACAGGGTGCAGTGACGAGATAAGTTCCATCGTGAACATATCCTGCTTCGAGAAAAAAGCCTCCATGAAACAATGACCCCTCTTCATGTCACATGAAACAATTAAAAAATTCGACAAAAAACAGAAAGCACGATGTGCTTTCTGGGATGCGGGTAGTGTTTTATTGTCTGACAGCGTGTATGTGTAACCTTGAGTTATATGAGGATCCAGAAGGGTTCAGTCTTCTTGGGTGCACCCAGGGCTTCACTATTGTCCGGTGCGGGTTGGCCTTATTAAGAAAGCGTCCTGAAGATCATTCATTGGCAAATGGGTCGGTGATAAAAACGACAGTGAAGGGGAGGTGGTTCCAGTCCAGGCTTGTTTTGGGGACAAAGGACAAGAGAGAGAGAGAGAAAAGTGTGTGGTGAACAGCTGCTTATCTTACCAGAAAACATACTCAGTGGGTCGAAGTCACAAAACACAAAGGGCAACACAAACTGAAAGACAAACCGATGTCTTCTTTGTGGGTCTAGGACTTTTCGGTGTAGGACGTTTCGGTGCGGAGTTTTCGGTGCACGGACTTTTCGGTGTGGGACTTTTCGGTGCGGACATTTCGGTGCACGGACTTTTCGGTGCATGGCCAATCAAAATCACGAGTTTTTTTTTAGTTTTCTCTAAACGTAAGAAGCACTGTTTTAGCTAGAAATTTAGTTTTCGCACTTTTTAATCTTTTAGACTTGGTCATCTATTTACGGCCACTTACTGATATGCCACCTAAGTTCCTTTGTTAGACGCAGTACCATCCTGCGTGAGGATTGGAGACGTTGGACGTTATGGTTCGTTTGTCGGTGTCTCATTTCCAACGTACGCACTAGTCGCATCACATGT
This sequence comes from Ixodes persulcatus, assembly GCA_013358835.2. Lineage (NCBI taxonomy): Eukaryota > Metazoa > Arthropoda > Arachnida > Ixodida > Ixodidae > Ixodes > Ixodes persulcatus. The sequence goes on from JABSTQ010007835.1 coordinate 75,969, forward strand.
CTCGGGTACTTTTCAACAATCTCAATCTTCTTGCTGTTGGGGCCTTTCCTACACAGATTACCAATAATAAAGCCCACACCTTTAAAGAAAGCGCCGAAAACGCCTGTATCGACCCAACGCGAAAACACGATGGGTTTCGTCTAGTGCTTACGTTGGAAAAGAGACACCGGCAAATTAGACTTAACGTCCAACGTATCCAGTCCATCTGCAGGGTGGTGCTGCGCCATACAAAGTCACTTAGGTCGTATAGGAGTTCGTGCCCGTAAATGAATGACCAAGTCTACAAATTTACAAAGTGCAAAAAAAAAACCACTTGTACCTAAAGTAGTGCTTATTACTTAAAAGAAAAAAAAAATTTGCGATATTGAATTACTGTGCACTGAAATGTCCGTGCACCGAAACGTCCGTGCACCGAAATGTCCGCGCACCGAAAAGTTCCACAGCGAAAAGTCCATGCACCGCAATGTCCGTGCACCGAAATGTCCATGCACCGATAAGTCCGTGAACCGAAAAGTCCGTGCACCGAAAAGACCGCACCGAAACGCTCTACACCGAAACGTCCAACACCGAAATGTCCGGATCCTCTTCTGGGTAATGTTCCACAGAGCATCCTGGATTTTCAAGTTTCGTGTTCGTGGTGAAACTTTCAAAACAATTTCACATGTGACTACCTTAGTCTTAACAAATACAAAGTAAAACATCTATAAAGCACTGTTATGCCCCAAAACTCGGTACAAAGAAATTCGATGAAACGGCCCTTAGCGATTCGATGAAACGGCGTTCGATGAAACTGCGTTCGATGAAATGTCCATTCATTCGATGAAACGGCGTTCGATGAAACGGCGTTCGATGAAATGTCCGCTACCCGTTCCTATGACCCCGGCGTCCGGCCCTCGAGACAGCATGCGAAATTAAACGTAATTTCGCCGAACACGCGCTCGCGTTAAAAAGGCACCTCTGAAAGCCAGGAGTGCGGGCTAGCTGGGGGGATCGGTGGCCGAGGAATCCCGGACAAAAGCTCACCGCAAAACCGGCGTATGCGGAGAAAAGCTTACCGGCCATTGAGCGTATGCGGATAAAAGCTCACCAATTTTTGTTTTTCTTCTTTTTATATGGAGGCTGTGGGATCATGCGTAACCTATATCAATTTATTAACATTTAAGTTCGTCAGCTTAGTAAACAAGAAAATATCCTTTTTTGTAATATTTGTTAAGCTTATTGGGTATATTGCTCCCAAATTAATAATTGCGGGCGAGTGTTTTCTACGGCTTACTTTCTACGCAACGAAGCCTAACTGAAAACTTTATGCTTTTGAAGAAGAGGAAAGAGTTCGAAAACTTTTTAATGTCTGCCTAAAACCTAAAAGTAAAAACTGTAAATGCCGAAAATGCATGCGCAACAACGCGGTGCCTGAAATACTCTTTGACGCTTTTTTTTCACCTTTGAAAACAGCATAGAACAGTCAGTAGGATATCGAGGCTTCTTTCTTCCGCGGACATGCGCGTTTTCTAGCCGTTCGTGCTGGTGTGTCGACTCGTTGCCTTTGTGCGATAGTGCCCTTCTGCTGCGAACCACCCGTGACCTCAGAGCTGCACACTCTAAGCGTTGTTACTCGTGACCTATATAATAAGTAGTCTTGTGTAATGTAGCGAATAGGGCGAGTTGGTAAACGTTATACATGATGAAAACCGCTCAAACAACGACGCCGGAGTGAAGACCACAAACACGACAGGACGAGGCTGTTCTCGGAACCAAAGTTTGGTTAGTGAAATTAACAGAACGAAAACAGCGTAGCCGATACTGATTACATCAACAAACACCTACTTATCTATTAGGCACTAGAAAATATTTGGAGTTGAAACGGTTCACACACCGCTATTCATATTAGCCCGCAAAGAACAAACCTCTTTATCTGACAGAGCTACCAAAGCGCACTGTCAGCTGTCAATAAATTGTTGTCTTTTTTTACCAGTGTACGATGTTCTTATTTTATACTTGCGGCTTAATTAATATGCAGAATGGGTGATTACTAATTTCCGAGGAATTAGTAAATATGCCAATGAACTTCAAGAATATTACAAAAAAGAGGACATATTTATAATGAAGTGACGAATGCGAATTGTGTTAAATTTCCACGTTTGACGCAGAATCCGCTAAGTTAAAAAAGTGGTGAGCTTTTCTCCGCATCCGTTCAAAGGCCGGTGAGCTTTTCTCCGCATCTGCCGGTTTTGCGGCGTGCTTTTCTTCGGTGAGCTTTCCTCCGGTGAGCTTATCTCCGGTGAGCTTTTCTCCGGTGAGCTTTTCTCCGGTGAGCTTTTCTCCGCCGCCCGTGGCCGAGTGGGCTAGCGCACACCAGCTCGGAGCACGTGGAGCGAAAGCTCGCTCTGCAGAACCCAGGAATCCTGGGTTCAATCCCCACCCCTGCCCGTTTCGATCTGGATGAGCATCGTACCGGCGTGCGGTCGTGTATCACTGGGGAATTGTAGTAGACCGTTTCCGCAGCCCGCTAAGCACCCGGATAGCGCTCCGTAATCCGCCACAAGACCTTGAACTATGGAGACAAAGCTGGCCGCGCGCATGCGCAGCTGCGGCGTTTTCTTCAGGGATACCGTAGCGAAGGAGAAAAACGGTCTACTACAATTCCCTACTACTGCGTGGTGCACGTTAAAGACCCCAGGCTAGCAGTTGTACTGCACTGGCTAAATTGCTCATCTACAGCGAGTGACTCGTCGCAACTTTAAATGGCTGACCAACCTCACGCTGTATAAATATCCCCACAACCACAATTATTTAGTGCGGGCAAGCTCGCGCTTGTATATCTGTGGCTGCGGTCTTGCGCGTCTGAAACTGGCGGACGTGTAGAAACGTTTCTGCGTTTCTACACAAGCAGTGCAAAGAAACAGCAAAAATTCGAACGCCACCGTAGTACAGGTTTGAAATAAAAAGAAAAGCGTCGCGACGCCCGATAGCGACTGTGGCATGAATCCCGCACTTTCGATTGTTTTACGGCTAGCCGTCGACGCCAAGAGCTCGATCCGGGAGATGCTCCTTCACGCGCTCTGGAATGACAAAGCAAAAGAAGCAAAAGTCAACGGTCAGCTAGAACAATAGGGACAAAACACAGACAGGGAGACACAGAGACATACACACCGCTGACTATCAACTCAGACTTTATACTTCTTCATCACTTTGACCCAAGGATTCACACCTAAAGTAATGCCAATAAATCACCCCAAATCCTTACATTACACTACTAAATTAAAATAAAATAAATTAATTACATTATTAAATTTGGTCACTAACACCTATCTGACCCAACCCACAAACCGAATCCCGGACAAAAGCTCACCCATTTTTTAACAGACCCGGACAAAAGCTCACCAGGAGAAAATTTCAAGTTGGTCTTATAGAGAAACCAAGTTTAGAGAAAAAGGCGATGAGCCTCCTTTTAGCGAATTCGGTCACCGCGAAGCGGCGTGTACAGATAAGTCAGGTGAGTTAACATCTTTGTAATGAGCCGCCGCCGACCGCCGCCGCGAAGCGGCGGGAGCGCAGCAGGGGGCTTGGGTTAACACGCGCACCAGTGCACGCGAGAAGTAGGAAAGCCTTTTTTTACAAAGCGTCCCCTTTTCGATAAACGGCATACCTCTAAACTGAGGCTCTGCTTTCTCTAAACCGTGCTTGAATAAAACGTGCCCGTTCTCCAAAACATGTTTCGACGAAATGGCATTCGATCAGCCGTAGTAAACATTTGCGTGGGATGGGGTACAAGTTCACCTAAAATTGGTGCAATGTACATCGCGCCCGCATTTTATTTCAGCCCGTGTTTCGCCCGGGTAGCGAAAAAGAAAATGAGGTGAGCTTTTGTCCGGGTCTGTGAAAAAACGGGTGAGCTTTTGTCCAGTGAGCTTTTGTCCGGTGAGCTTTTGTCCGATTACCCACAAACCACCGCCGACACATATCCCTCTTATTCCCTTTCACGGGGCCGTGCCACACTGCAAAAACTGCCTTTCTCTCTTGCTAACCGTGATGGAGGGCATGCTCACGCAGTCGTCGGCGCTTTCCTCAATGGCCAGGGCCTCAAGAATCTCGCGCGCAAAGGCATTTCTGTGTCTTTTAATAATGGAGACACTGCTAAAACTTGGCCTGCACCCGCACGTGCGGCAATGGGCTGCAAGGTGCCCAGCCCCCGTGCCCTGCACCGACGCCGCGTGCTCCCTGACTCTGTCATTAATGCAGCGTCCATAGCGTTCTAGCTGACCGTTTACTTTTGCATTATGTACCGACTAGCTTAACTTCAGCCTGTTATTCAAAAGAAGCGTTCGGAACAAAATGGTTAGAACTTAGATGCCATAACATGCCTTGCACCTACGTCACAAGATGACGTCGAACGCCAGTAAGCACCATGCTGGTGGTTGACTCGACGGCCCTTCGCAGCGAGAGCAAAGGTAAACGCGCCGCGGCCGCGCTCGGCTGTAGCAATTACTATACTCTGTTTCATACTTAGCGTGCAACGCTGTCAAAGCTACTGGCGCGAGCGTGGTGCTTGATCTCGTTGATCATTTGCACGCGTTCTCGCGCAAACAATACCATAGATAAAGCCACGCGCTCGTGCCAGTAGCTTTGACAGCGTTGTACGCTAAGTATGATACAGAGTATACGTATCCCGACGATCGTTTCGTCGGCTTGCCTCGAGAGACAGAGTAGCCCTCAAGTTAGTGAAAATATACGAGCGACAGGAAATAAATGCAGCCGCGGACTACTGAGTTTGCGGGACGCATTTCATAGCAGCGAGCGACGGCACTTTTCCACCGTTGTTTACGTTCGCGCACGCCTTTGCATCGGCTTTTGCCCGTTCGTGATGTAGATGCCCTTTGTCTTTCGTTACATAACGCCGTTTCCACGCTTCGATTGCACCTTCGGAGCTCTCGGCCGAGTGCGGCCGAGTGTCGCGCCGCGAGCCCGGCCAGACGCGGGTAGGAGAAGCTCCTCCCACAAGCGTGATGCGCCCGTTTCAAATCCCTCCGCAGTCGAAAGAAGAGTTCACTGGAAACGCTCCTTGTTCCGCTTCAATGGATAGATAATGGCCACAGAGTGGTAGCAACTTGTCTTCGACCCTCACTTTTTAAGAAAGCGACCTTTGTATTCATCGGAGGGGGAACCGAGCCCCTGAAAGCAGCCTTTGTATCCATCGGAGGGGGAACCTAATCCCCGAAAGTCGTATTTGTTTCCATCGGAGGGAGAAAACTCTAATCTCCTTTCATGGCTTCCACAATGCTAAGTCAAAGTCGAAAGATAAAGCAAATATGTACAGAAAGGCAAGACCCTCCTCGCGTGTTGGCCGCGACGTCAAGGAAACGATGGGACGCTATTGGATGCGGAGGTGGCGGAGGGATATATGATTCCCTTTGAGGGGCATTTGCCGCTACCTTCTTAAGCTGTAACTTACTATATCCGAGTCGCCGCCGCCGGGGCATCGGTTTGTGTCGTCCGCGAGATGGTAACCTTCGCAAGGAGCGAAAGCATGCAGGCGAGCCGGTTAGGAAACATCATAATATAAACCTTGAGACAATGAGGGTTGTCTTGTCCGTTATTTGATTTATCCTTGTAACAAGGTTTGATTATGATGGTAACCTTGCGTTGTTTACAACTACTTCGCAAAATGGTAACAGTTTTTCTACAAGCGACTCCTAGATCCACTAGTCAAATTTTGCGGCACGCAATTAAGCTTCTTTTTTCTTTTTTTTTTTTGGCGACACGAACGGCCCTTTGCTTCAAAACTTAGTCGGCAGCTTATCGAAACTTTCTGCTCGTAGCGCAATCGTACCAATGCCAAAAACTTTCGCAGACATTGGCTAAACGTCATCATCGTAAGCTCGGCTCGTTTTTCCAAACTGCCATCTAACAAAACTAGGTACCAATGATGAAAATATGGTGTATGTCAGCGCATGTCCGGGCAGTTAGCGGCATCCTACGCTTTGGTAAGCGCATCACGCGCGGTGTGAGGTCCACCGCCAGCATGGCGCAGGGCCCCGTCCTTCCCTAGCGTGACGTCACGTGCAAGGCATGTATTGCAGAGAGCGTACAAAGACACACGTTCTCTGCTCAAATCTGCCAAATGATTACGTTATCCAAGGAGCAGGTACGTTGGACCAAGCTCGTCAAATCATCGCTGGCCAGGATGCCGATGAGTGGCCAATGCTCGGCAAAAGCATCAGAACTACTCGGGCAGTCGTCATCCGACAAGGAATGGGCCTTGACTTCGGCCTTGGTCGGCTCAAAACCATCTAGACTTTAACCTCTCCGCTCTTCCCATGACTTCACGCTACGGACCCGGCCGCCTGATATCTATTTTTCAGTCTTTTGGCAATGCACTCTAAGAAATGCCTGCGCGTCTGCTTACCCGCCAAACACTCAAGGAGCCAATCTCTGCTATCTACGAAATCAGCTCAGCGAATGATGATGCGGACCATTCGTTTAGACCTCAAAATTAAGTCTGCGCTGTGGCATTACGCAATGCAAGCATGACGCTTTGCATCGCGCAATGGGCGCGTTCAGAAATCGTCACCAGTCAGGAAATGAGGTCATCTTTAGTTCCTTTGACTCTACGTGCACCGTCTCCGGACTCGGTGCTTCGGAGCTTGACTCCGAAGCCCCGGAGTTACGTGCACCTGAAGTGACTTTTGGCCGTCCAGTGGAAGGAGTCAGTGACTCCTTGACTCCGGGGCCGCTACTGAACGCACCCAATGCCACAGCGCAGACTTATTTTTGAGGTCTAAACAGATGTTCCGCCTCATCATTCTCTGAGCTGATTTCGTGGATCGCAGAGATTGGCTCTTTGAGTGCTTTGCGGGTAACTAGATGCGCAGGCATTTCTTAGAGTGTGGCGGTAAACCATACTTGTATACTTCACTAAGAACGCTAAGGAATTACATTTAGAATCACACATGGCTAAATTATAACTAATTACAGTTGCAATTACACTTCCAGAAAATTAAGTGGCCGTCATGTAAAAAAGTAATCCGTTACTTTCGCGGCGGTCCTTTCAACCTTACTGTAATATACTCCGTTTATTCTTAAGCTGAGACTAGAAGCCCCGCCTTCTGCGCGAGTTTTCTGCCCTTGCTAACAAAAGTGTGAACGCGCAGGCACACGCAATCAAAGCACTGCGGAAGTCAGCGAGCTTGCGCTGAAGGCGGAGCTTCTATAGTCTCAGCGTTTATTGTTGCCGCCCCTCACTCTTTGGTGACCTGGAAAAAATTGGCTTGCTTTGTATGTTTATACAGCCTGGATCTCCATCACGGCTGTATAAACATACAAAGCAAGCCAATTTTTATGCTAGGGCAGGACAACCGATAACCTGGGTTTTTTAACGTGCCGGTACGAAACCCATCCAGATCGAAACGGGCGGGGGCGGTGGGGATCGAAACCAGGAGGTTCCCACGCAAGCTTTCGCTCCACGCTCCGAGCTTCCTCCCCCGGTGACCGTGAGCTTTACTTGAGCAAAATCTGGCTCTTAAAAATCTCATCGGATATATCTTGCCTCGTTTCTATGTAAGATGTCGTCCGCCGCGCTGGACACCCCTTTTTTTTTTTTTACTGTTTTGACGCACGGGGTTCACCTAACTGCCACGTGAAGGGGGAAGTAGCAGCCTTGTCAGTTTGCGCACGGTGCTGTTGTTTTCTCATGAGCTCATCTTTGAGTGTCCCAGGCTCCCAGGACAATCTCATAACTGCGATAATCTTTCCAGGGACGCCAAGTGTTTTCGGAAGAACGATCGCTTATAAAGACACGATAAAACAGAATACGCTAAAATTACATTCACCGCATTCTGACTCGAAGAGCCCTTGGAACAAAAATAAACAAATGGTTTAAAACGTACCGTCCAGACGCTTCTTTTCCTCATTCACGCTCGATTTCATAATATAACATGAATGCGCGGATGGCGGGTCTGTGGGGCTCCAAATTTAGCGGATGCGGTTCGGATGCGGATGCATGCAAAGTATATGAGGATTGGTTGCGGATACTATAATTTAAGAACATGGCGGATGCGGTTCTGATACAAGCTCTGCGTATCTGATGCGGATGATCAAGCTGTTATCTGCGCAGGGCTCTACTTGTATGATGCAGCCCCCTACCATAGCCTCCTCTTCACTCAGAAAGCCTGGCAGTTCGACGACGGAGCCATAGAGTGCCTGGTCGCAGATTTGGAGCGCGAGGATCTGGTAGCAAATAGTATTTCTCGGGGAAGCTATACGTCAGCGCAGAGCTTTTGCAGCAGCGAGGACCCGAAACATGGTTTTCCAACCCTACGAGAAAAGAAGCGCGAGGAACGCGAGGAGCACGAGGGCACATTGCATCGCTCGGGAGAATTTGGCGTCTCGCCGAAGTGGGGAGCCCGTTACGTGATTCGATCGTCTAATCCAGGGACTCGGCCTAAGAGCCGCAAACAAAACCACGAAACTTCCAAGAGCCGCGGGGCGGGCGGGTAAACTTTATTTCGAGCAATAAATGAAACTTGAAGTACTTTCAATCTATCCGAGTTAAAAGCAGTCCAACCGTACTTAAGGTAGCACAAAACAACCAAACCGCAACCTGTCTTTTGGGGGAAGTGCTCGTGCCATTAGCGCACCCAGAATTTTTGCCTAAGGGGGGGGGGGTTGTGAAATTTCGACAACCGATCGGAGGAGAGAAGGCTGGCCGGGGGGGGGGGGGGTAATTTATTACCTTTTTTTATGTCCGTTTTTTTTTTCGTTTGCACGCGTCATTGCAAGATTTTATTTGCACTGCGCGAATTAATTTTAATCCCATCGACACGATTGCAATCTTTGGTATGTGCATTTATTTATCCAAAACGGTTGTTTTATATTCATAGAGAGGGAAGAGCAGTAACCTTTTTGAATTTTTCCTACATCGCACCCGCGTATAATCAGACTGGTCTTTAAATGGTAAAAAGTTGGGGAGAAGTAATTTTTGAGAAAATGGCTTTTCTGATACTTGGACATAGCCACCCAGCTCTATACAAAATATTATTGCTCTATCTAATTTTCAAATATGAAAACAAAAAATGAAGTCTTAATTTGCTATGAACATTTGAAGGTAAACGTCCGGCAGCCCTCTGCCTGGTTTGGAATAGACATATGAAACTAAAAATAGGGACTATGACCAAAAATTAAATTTTTGGTTAGTGTCCCTATTTTTCGCTTCATGTCTATGAAGATTCAGTACAAATGCACATATTTCAAGTGCTTTTTTCTCGCTTCACACTTCTTTCACAAGTCAGCGTTACCGTGACTGAGAATGTCTCGTCTGCAAAACTTTGTTGCTCAACATTACACCAGTGGAACGAGGTTACCTGTCATGCAAATAAGGCCTGACCTGTGTGCAAGCCATCCGAACAACAGCAGTAACGCATAGGAACCAGTAACGGGATAACGGGAGGAAAAAACGTGGCCGAACCTGTGGCATCCTGTCCTAAATCCATTATTATTTTCGAGTTACGAAAATTATGAAAACAACATTCATGACTACAACCACTTCCACTCGAAATGTTCTCATTAGATTATTTGATTACTTGACACGAAACATAATTGAACGTCAATCCAAAAAATACCATTAATTTTCATTTTCTCTTCGTGTAACGTGATTATTGCGGCTCGTAGTTTTGTTTAGTGTGCCAATTTTAAGAAACGTAATAGAGTGGCTCTCAGCACTAGTTTGAGTAAATACATTTAAATCTAAGAAATAATAGGTTCTGGCAATCCAGTTAAGTAAAATATGCAAATCATATTCGCTTAAATAGTCTCAAGGAAGAGTCATAAAACGATTACGGCTTTGCTTTTGGCAACTCGCGAAGGAATAATAAAATACCCCAAATCGAAAAAAAAGGATGCTCGTTGCGATTAAACATATTGCGACTTCTCTTTAACTCGTGCGCTCACGTTTTCTTAAAACTTAGAAATGTAAAAACTCTGACATAACTTGAACAAGAAAGAAAAACCAAGCAAGAAAGACATCCAAAAAGAGGGGTCATTTCTAAAATTCGCTAAAAGCTAAAATAAATCAATCCCAAACTTAACGTTGCTGGTTTTCACTTTCAGGTCATTTTATTAGTTAGATGCAGCATACAATTTTGGATGTTATGTATATAAGCAACAGAGTGACAAAGATTCGCGAAAAAAAAAATCTAGTCACACTTACTGACAGTGACTTTCCAACGTAGATGCCCAAGTCATTTGGGTAAGTCGCTGCAGAAACTGGAAGATGCTGGGCAGAGACGGATCGGTCAGAGGGTAAGGATTAGGGCGTCTGTTGAATGATCCACTTTTCAACGCTGGGAGTCATATATTCCGATGGTGATGCATCCGTTGGCTCCAAATCGCGATTTTTTTTAAGGGAAGTAGTACGTAAGCACTGAATTTGGCAGGCGCTTCAATGAGGCGGCCTTGGTGATATAGGTCATCGCGGACTTTTGAATTAACACACACCGATCGGTCTTAGCAATTAGTTGTTAGACTTGCACTGTGGAATGGGTGCACAATGAGCAGTACCAGTGGAGTAGATGCTCTAAGAAAGATAAAAATCGGCAGTTTGTTGTGTAGCTCGAAGCCCGGATGTCACTCCTGATGTGAGGGGGTGGCGCGCCGAATTCAATCGCTTCTGTGAAGTGCATGAAATGACGGGTCACTGTCATTTCGGCCGATAGTCGCATTGCGGCCGAGAGTGCATTACGGCCGAGTGGAGCGGAAGGGCCGGGAATGGCTTTGAGGCCGAATAGGGCATAAAGGCCGAGAACTGCATTAAGGCCGATAGTCTCTGAATGGGCTAGTGTGGCCGCCTTCTGGGGGTCACGTTGTGGTTGACGACTTTAGTAGCTACCAAATAAGATAGATGTCGCCACATAATTGTATCTCTCGGTGACGGTAAAAACTGCGTTTTTGGTTTTATTGCTTCATCTTTCACGATTAATTAAACATGCGGGGCTTTGACTGTTTCGACTAGCTTTACTTTTTTGCTACACTCCATGTCAACATTTTTTAGCAAAGGGCGAAGGCTATGCCCCCGTGAGCCAATTAGACAGACGGAACGAAGCACGTGACACTTCTTCAAGTCAAGAATGCACTCCGACGGTGAGCTAATTGTCATGTTCTGACATTCTGATGGCCCACGTGTTTTTTTATATTTCCTAGCATGTGTTTTCTTCAACGTTTCGCTGTAAAACATTGCGGTGGCTTAGCTCGGCTATGCCAGGTTATACGTAGCGTGAGCTTATGCGCACAAAATGAGGGGCGCTATCAAGCGGCTCCGGTGCAGCGTCAAACTTGGCTACTGCGCAACGGAGGCGCACAGCCGGGCACGCGGCGGCGCCAGTGCCTCTGCCGCGGCTATGACGTCACTCCTCTGGAATGCGCAGACCGGCGAGGCGGGCGCGGCGGCGGCTCCGGCGCGCCAACTGTGCGCCGGGTGACGTCACTGCTCCTCGCGCATGCGCAGCACGGAGCACGGCTCATTATGCGAGCCACGCGAAACTGCTCAACCTCGGCCAGTCTAGCTCATGCTACAAAAAGATTGAAAATGAAATTTTGAAATCAACCTCACTCATCGTTTCCGTAGCCGCCCGGTAGAATCAGAGACATAAATAATTTAGTTAAAGTGCTGAAAATTGAAAAAACAGAATAAATGTTTCACTGAACTCTTAAAAAGCACATTATTAAAACAGAGGAATGTTATACCAAAAAGGCGCCCTAAATTCATAGCATTTATTTGGAAATACGTGTGCGCGTGTGCACATAATCCAAATATGCAGATGAAGGAACTACTGATCAATCGAATAAAAATGACAAAGCGCAGAAAATAAAAAATAAATGAAAAATTCGGATAGGCAAGGCCGGCGTACCGACTGTGCCGGCCGTGAAGGGTGAAAACAAACCCAAAACCGCAGTATTTGCAGTCACCGACAGATACACTCTTAAAAATGTCATAAGTTTACTTTCCCGCAGCATACTGTAAACGACTTATTTTTCGCGATTAGGTCAAAGCCGGAGTTTTGGAATAATTTGCGGGTTCTAATTTTCGCGACGCGGTAAGATCTCAATATAGATTCTAATGTGTTTACATTTTAACGGGATTGTTCGCGGGACCAATTTTTCGCAAATTGTAGGCGATTGGCGAAAACTAGGTCCTCTTGAAAATTAAGTAGTTTACAGTATTCGGAGCGCCAATCATTGTAATCTGAGAAGAAACTACGGCGATTGACGAGACTAAAACTATGTTAATTTCATCCGCCATGCTCAATGTGGCGCCATCTATCTTATTTGGTGGCAACTAAAGTCGACAACCACAACGCGACCCCCGAGAAGGCGGCCACACCAGCTCATTCAGAGACTATCGGCCTTAATGCAGTTCTCGGCCGTTATGCCCTATTCGGCCTCAAAGCCACCCCCGGCCCTTTCGCCCCTCTCGGCCTTAATGCACTCTCGACCGTAGTGCGACTATCGGCCTTAGCGAGATGCTCCCGAAATGACGGCCTGGCGGAAAGGAACAAATGAATAGAAAGATAAAGAACGAGACAGAAAAGAGAAAGAGTAAGAAAATGCACAGCAAGAGAAAGAGAGAGAGAGAGGAACGTAAAGAGAACACGGAAGAAAAACTTTACGCCTCCTCCCTCTCTGGGGACGGCCAACAGAGCCACAGCCTACAGGGTGACCCCCGTCCAATGGCCAATTGCAAAGGACACAAAGTGACAGTTAGGTAAAGACATATCATTTTTTTTTTGTCGGTTTGTGTTGAAGCGGAGCTGTATCGTCGGAAGGATCGCCCCAGGCGGCGGGGGAGTACCGGAGTGGAGGGAGTGTCACGAGTCATGACAATGTCGCTCTCAGGGGCGCTTCGAGCGGGCGTCTGCCTAATTGGGAAGCACGGGATGCATGGGAGGCTGCAGGGTGTGGTCTCGAGTCGTAAACCGTACCAAACATATCGGCTTTGTGTTCATTGTGTGAGCGGGCCGGGTTTGTGGGAGCGCCCATCTCCACGGCACTTTTTTTAGATGTCCGTCGAGGAGAGCGTGGGGTCTTTTGTGTTTTATTTTGGTTGTCCGTTTAAGAGAGCCTGTTGCTCTGCTCGTATGCTTTTATGACCGACCATCTGCCAGAAAGAAAATAGCGTGGGAATCTGGGATCCTGTTTGGTTTTGGAGGACGGAAAGTGCCGGGCGGCGACGTCTGGTCGCGCCCAACACTGTCAATGTACTACGCGTATGTTAAATAAATCTATCTAAGTTAAAGTTTAATACCACCCTACTGAACTTCACTTCGCAACGTGTTCGTCATCAGGCCCATTGTTGCAAGTGGCCAAACACTGTCTACATCAACGACCTTCATAACTGTGACTCTTCCCGTATCCTCGGTAGTACAACCGGCCAGAGCCTACTCGGCGCCACGCCAAGTCCGTTCACGACAACTACTTCGCACCTTCGTAGTTTCGCTAGTGTTCCGGTCCGCCGTCTCGACGGCACCCAGCCGCGGCTCCTCGGCAGTCACAAAAGGTTGGGAGAGGAGGCACCGGGGACCAGCCTATCTCCGAAATCCAAATCCTTCAAACCCCTCACAAAGCAGGCCCGCCGTAGAAAAGACATGACCCACACGAAGACTAGCGTAAGTCGGCGAAGGCCACAAGCGCGAAGCGCGCTGAACTGAACTTATCACCTTCAAGAACATTTCCTGCGAAGATACGCAGTAAATGTATAACTCGATCCTAGATGGTTCGAAATGTGATGACGCACGCAGTCCATGCAATCAATTCATATAGAATCCTTCTGAAAAACCTTTTTGGAAACAAATATGAAAGTTTGTGTGTAATGCATATCTCAGCTTTTTTTTATACAACATCTACCTGCGCTACACAAAAATGAGAAAGCGTTATAATAACCTAAAGTGTGGAGGCTTTTTCTCTACCAGTTGGGGACAGAATGCGATTCAAAAACGACACAGCGGTTAACTGCTGGAGCCCAACGTCCCGCTTCGGATTTTGGGG
>JABSTQ010007836.1:0-12500 GCA_013358835.2 Ixodes persulcatus
AACAGTTTTCAAAAAAGTGAAAATTCAAAGCAGACGGTGTAACACATTCTCCTCCTCGCCGATTGTGGGATGACCAAAAATTTGAATGAGCGATTTTAAAGTCATCACACACTTCAGAGAAGGAAGTCGGTCCTTCGCTTCCTCGCGCTTGCAAAGCGGTCTGTAACACGTGACGTGTCAACAGGAATATCCCGATGGATGTTCAAAAGCGCTAGCCCCGTTAGACGCTCCTCGGTCATCTTGGCCCGCAGCCACGTTTTCAAGCGACGGAGCGTTGAAAACGTGCGCTCCGCCGAGGCGACGCTGACTGGAAGTGAGGCCAGAATCTGCAGCAATGTTCGCACATTCGGATACAGATCTCCATCGCAAGCGTCGAGGGACTCGATGGCTGTTGATGGAGCTGGGTTGTCACCATTTTGTCGCAGCCATTTCGCCTTCCACATTATTAGTTCATACCCAAGAGTTTTCGCCATAGGGGTTCGGTTATTAGAATCTAGAATGCGATGATACCGATCTGTCAGTCTCTCTACTCGTGCATCGTTGGGTTCGATCACGTCTGTTACGAGAGTGCGGGGTACGCATACGTTCAAGTCGTAAACAGAAAGGGTTTCCTCAGGAAAACGCGAAGAGAGGTCTTCGATAATCGATTCCAAAATCGGAATGAAAACTCTTTGCCGGTAGAATGTCTCAAGGTCCTCCACCTGTGGGTCCTGGCTGCGCATCTGTTTGGCTGCTGTCCGGGGAACAGACAGTTCCACACCTAACTCGTTTGCAGTAGCCCTAACTTCTGCGAACAACTGGCTGAACTCAGCGTCACAGTTCTGTCTTTTAGACTTCAGTTGGAAGAGAGTGTCGTGTAAGAGCTCGACCGCAGTTTTCACATCCAGGGTTTCTTTCTGGAAAAGCCTACTCAAGGGTTGTGTGAGGGCAAAAATATCACTCATTGAGACCAACACAACCAGGAAGTTGCTAGTCCGAAGTCCTGCAATCAAAGTGCTTGCCTTAGCTGCTGATGGCGTCTGGTTCTTCCAGTTCGCCACAATTTCCAGTGCCTCAAGAATATCCGCTAAGGACGACCTGAATTCTAGAACGGCACTGTGGCGCTCTACCCAGCGGGTTTCGCAAAGTCCCTGAAGTTGCTCTTTTAGTACGCGTCGAAGCACCGCGTTTCGTTTCGACGACGACGTGAAGAAAGACACAGTTGCCGTAATGATACCCATAAAGTTGCGGACACTCTGAACGGAAGAGGACTTTGAGAGGGACAGATTCAGGGCGTGGCTGAAACATGGACAACGGACGGCGTTCACGGCTTCTTTCTTAATCTCGTGAATTGCGCCGCAAGTTTCAGAAATCATTAGACTACATCCATCTGTTCCGATACCGACACAGTTGGTTGGAAGCAAACCCATTGACTTGATTTCTTTTTTGACAATTTTTCCCAAGACTTCTCCTGTCAGCGACGGCTCGTAGGCCGGGCTGCGGCCTTCGTCGTCGTTTTGCGAGTCGCCCGCAAAGATGGACGCGTGGCAATCTACAAATTTTGCGAAGTCTTCTCTTATCGCGTGAGTTCCATCTTGAGATTTTTGGACATAGCGAAAAACAAGGCTCATTTGGGACATATGTGAGATGTCGGTAGTTTCATCGAAAATAATGCTGTAGTACTCAGCGCGCATCAAGTTTTTTTGGATCTGCGCGAGAACTTCATCTCCACAACATCCAATCAACTCGTTTTGAGTGCGGCTGCTAATATAAGTAGCCCTCGATGACGATGTCTTAAGGTGGTTCTGCAATGCCTTGTCTCCGGATTGAACTAAAAAACGCAGCAGTTCCCGAAAGTTTCCCTGGTTAACAGGGCTAGATGCTTCGTCGTGTTCAGGCAGTGAAAGTGCACCAAAGTCTCTGTGTCCACGCAGTGGTATATTCTGCCTGCCGAGGAAGACGATGCAGTCGATAATGCGGCCTATACGGCCACGATTTTCAGCAATCTTCTCCAGTCTTTTAGTCTCTAGTTGATTAGCTACGTCTTTTGTCGGAGAGTTGTGGCATGCAAGAAATGCCTTTCCGGCTTCGACGGCGTCGCGGTGGTATTTGTTGCTGTTATGCAGCTCCAGAGCCCCATCTTTTCCGAGCAGCTTCGCGAAAGAAGTGAGTGGTCGTGTAACCAGGTTATTGAGAGGCACGTTGCGCTGATACCCTCCGACACTTCCGACCACAAAGAATGGGCAATACTTGCAGAAAAGTCCCCTCTTCGCGTCAGAGACAACCAGCCAGGGATATTTGGACAAATGCTCTTCCCTTACAAAACGATTCTCGACTTTTCCTTTCTTTTTATGCTGCGACGAGGGGTAAACATAGCCCTTTGGCGCTTGCCAGTGGTTCTCCAATAACTGGGAAAGCGTAAAGTCGTCTGGCCTACCTTTACCAGCAAAATTTCCTACGTCGAAAGTGCTCACGCGAGTGGTCGGCTCACTTACTTCCTTGATTTGCCCGGGTGAGTCCGACAGAGGGGAGGTGTCTTCTTGCAGACAGCTGACAGATCCGGTCGCCGGAAGGGCACATAGAGGTGAGGCTGCGGCGGAGGGCAGGCACGAGGAGTCGCTTGCGGCACCTTTGCACAGGGTCGATGAGAAAACATGGGGCGCCACCAGCGAAGTCGCCGGAGCTAGATCCTTTTTGTCCAAGGGCACGAATAGAGACTCGATTCTTGAACGCTTGCTTCCTTGAGCAGATGAATCGTCCGCCTGCAAAAATTAACATGTGCTTTTCAGTTGCCACTTTCCGTTTGCAACGCGCAGTTGAGTGCAGTAAAATTCATATTAGTCATGCATATTCATGCAGTTGTTCGTATTACTTACTGATTTGATTCCGCTCGATGAGTGGCGCAGCTCGGAGGAATTCTCTTGTGAAAAGCTGGTAGCACGGGCAGACGAAAAGTCCAACGACCATGAGGATACGCAGGGCAAGAGCAGGCCACTTGTCGAAGAGGAATCAGACGCTGTTGGCGAAGCGTCCGCGCTAGATGTTGAGCTTTCTTTCCTCAGTGGTAGGAAGAAAGAGTCGATTCTGGAACGCTTGCCCCTTTGGCCAGACGAATCGGCCGCCTGAAAATATACATTGTACAGTTCTTAAAATGCATATTGTTACTTAGAATAATCCAAATTTGCAGATGAATGAACCGTACTGATCAAATGAAATAAGAAAGTTCAGAATAGCAAATAAATAAATGCAGTCGCTTGCAAAACATGTCGTCCTTATTTTTAAAAACAAAGAAAATATTACTTACCATTATTATTCAGAGCCGGTCCAGATGCAAAGACGCCGTCCACCCGTTCTGTGCTCTTTCTTGAACTACCTTGGTTTGGAACCGAGCGGATGTCCGTGGTGCTACAGGGGCCACTTCGGCCAGGCAAGGGACTGGAATGCGGCAGGACGTTGGTGTTGTAAATGCTCGTCGCCAAAAATGTAGAAGAAAATGCGGTCACCCGAGAAAATAAAAAAAAGCAGTGCCTGCGTGGGCCTGCGGAAGAGACGAGGTCCTTACATGCCAAAGTGGTTGGTGACCGGCAGGGCCGGGGGCGCGGGAGCCCCAGAAGAAGGGAGGGACACGTCCGATGCGGTCGGTGGCTGAAGCGTAACTCTTTATTCAGCGGTCAACAACGTGGGGTTGAAGCGCCACGGGGACGCGACCCTGAAAACACGGGCGCAATGGTGTAACAGTGGCGCCATCTAGATACTGTGTACAGAACTAGCGAAAAATTTAAATACTACAGTTGGCAGCTAATGGCCAAGGGTCTATTTACACCATACTCATTTTGGCGAAATAAGATTTCAGAGAGCACACACGCTCCAGTGAGTCTGCTCTTTTTAAAGGGGTCTCCTTCCCTACGTCCCTATGTGACGATATCGTCCGAGCTCACAGATCCTCCAATCAAGACCGACTGTGCTCTCTTTTTGCTTGGCTGGAAAATAAAAAAAATTATAAAAAGCGATCGATTTGGGGGGGGGGGGCGGTCGCCCCCTTCGCCCCCCCCCCCCCTTAGGACCGCCACTGGTACAGACTACACCTATAACAACACAGAATACAAAACATCTGACCAACAACATGACACACCCATTTGGAATATTCACCCAGGTCTTTTACCACAATTTCCATTTACAACAACATCCACTCCCACTACAACACACATGGCTTTTACAGACGGATCAGTGTATGAGAACACCGTGGGCTCGGCCTACGTCATAATGAATAACCGCAACAACATTACACACTTTGGGAAGTTTAAACTTCCCCCTCACACCACGATTTATGAAGCTGAACTTACAGCAATACACTGTGCACTTCTAAAACTTCTCGAACAAGCACAAACTTTCACTTTAGACTCAGACAGTTACTCATCACTTCAGGCTATCGCTAATCCATACAATACACACCCAACCGTACTAACCATTAAACTCCTTCTCCAGCGACTTTCCACCTCCCACACAATATATTTAGTGCAGATTTGAAGCCACACAAACATCATATGAAACGACATCGCAGATAAATTCGCAAATGAAGCTCACAATTCAGGAACACTTATCCCGCACAAATTCACAAAACACTACATTAGAAAAAACACAAGGAAACTAAATTACACCGAATGGAACAAACAATGGACCGAAGACTGCACAGATCCTCCATTATTTACCTGGATACCATCCATACACAACATCCCTGATCACTTCCCGTCCACATACTACACAACACAGATATTAACAAATCACGGCAGATTTCCTTATTACTTTTTAAAACATAAAAAAAATACCCAGATGACATTTGCCCTTGTGGAGAACAGTGTTCATCATTTACAGACTACACAACTACATGTCCATTAACTACACACTTTCGCACACAACTCACTCGACTTTTACCGCAGGGATTACATGACACCACTAAACCAACTGCGGTCCATGACCTTCCGGTCATGGATCTGCTAGAAGAAATGGTAAAACACATATCAAACGTCATACCACACAGATGAAAAATAAACACTCATATAGGGGCCTAATCATCCGTAGACATTAAGGGGTTGACGGTGCGCGGAGACGAAAAGAAAGGAAAAAAAAAGTAGAGCATGTGAACACAGGCAAAGATAGGCTTAATGTTCAAGAAGTGGATAACAATGTTGCCCATAACCAGGATGGCCCAAACTCCAATGCGAAGCCACCAATCCATCAACGTAAAAACCTAGAGTGAGAAAACATCGGAAAAGAAAGGAGCCATCACAAGGGGATAATATAGTATCAGGGCAAGGTAGGGGGGAACAACCTTGGCCTCCCTCATCTAAACAATACAAAAGCACATAAACCTCTCAAACGGACCACATGCATAAGCAAATCTGCCATTGGGCATAAATGAGGCCCCGGCGGAGGGCGCATAGGCGTCCTTGGGAGCCACCTCCCGGAGCCCCGGGAACGGCAGGGGTCGCCCGCCCGAGCCCCAGGGCCGGGTCGCGAGGAGCCTCAGATTGGGTAGCGGTGTCACGGTGGCCCTTGCATTTATCCTAGTCTAGCGCGATGCGGACAAAACAGCCCACTGACCCCAAGGGGGCAGGGGCGGGTACCCGTTGGGCACATGGAGGTGGATTACAACATTTTCAGATACGAGGCAAACCTGCAGAACCTGTGCCCATACTGCCTCTAAGAAAAGAAGAAAAAAAATTGAGACTCGGACGCAAAATAACTAAATGGGGGAAAAGACACGCCCAAGGCTCACGAGGTGAACAACAATAGTTCCCTCACCCACGCTGGCCCAAACCCCAATCTGAACCCACCATCCCACCAACGCAAAAACTCAGATTGAAGAGAATATCGCAAAAGACAAGGGGCCACCACAAGTGACCAACAGAGTATCGGGGCGTGATAGGGGGGAACAACCGGGGCCTCCCCCATCTAAACACCACAAAAACACATAAAACACACAAATGCACCACATTCGCAAGCGAACCAGCCAACGGGCATAAACGAGGCCCCGGCGGAGGGTGCATAGGCGCCCTTGGGGGCCACCTGCATGTGCCCCCAGGAACAACAGGGGTCGTCCACCCAAGCCCTGGGGCCGGGTCGCGAGAAGCCTCAAGTAGTGTAACGGTGTTATGGTGGCTCCTGCATTCATCCCAGCCTAGTGGGATGCGGACCAAATAGCCCATGGACCCCATGGGGCATGGGTGGACATTCAGAGATTACGAGGAAGAGTGTGAGCCTCGAATAATTACAGATATGTGACAAATCTGTAAAACCTGGGCACATACAGCCTGTCAGTGAAAGGACAAAAGAGACGGGGACGCAAAGGAACGAAAAAAAAAGAGGGGAAAAGATAGTCGAGAAAAAGGGAGAACACGCATGGCCTGTGTGCACATGAATGCATAGAAACATGCCTGGGTTCCGGGAAATAGAACAAAAGCGACGACTCCGGGCCCCGTCGTCCCTTTCACCTGGTTTCTTTAATACAAACCGCAACACAAGAAACTACACAGTAGAGCACACATCTAGCCTGCTGCGGGGTAATGAAACTAAAAATAGAAAAATAAACAATAAGAGATCACAGGTCTCTCTTAAACAAGACACACCATCCCACTGTCAGCTAGAACATAATAAGCCAAGTCTAATCGAGAACTTGTGCATTGAAACAACCACATGCACATAACGAAGTTGAATGCTCACTAAAGCAAATCCTGCACATAATGTAAATACCTGTATATACTTAATATCTTTTTTCGTTATTATTACTCCTATTATTTATTTAAGAATCCCCTAAGTCTAGAGAAAATGGGGGGAACTCAACCCTGTACATAATGTTAATACCTGTATTTTCTTGATATCTCTTTTTCGTTATTATTATTATTATTATTTATTTAAGAATCTCCTCAGTCTAGAGGAGAGGGGGGGGGGGGGAACTAATTTCTTGGCGAGTCTTTCCAGACGGTGACACATGGACAAGACCACGTCCATGGCGGATATCATTCGACAATTATTCACTAGGAAGAAAACGAGAAAAAAAAAACGGGCGAAGGAAAAACAACCTTATACTAATTACAAATAAACGCCGCTGATCCGGGCCCGTTCCCTTGGTTGCCAGTAGCTAGATATATTTTTTTCGAATTGGGTTTTTTTAATCAAAATTGTTCTTTGACCGATTAGTCCTATTCATTTTGCTTCAATTGGCTTTATGTCCGCAGTGGACAGGGGATTATTTCAGTCTTCTTACAAATCGCCACCTCAAAAGTTGTATTTAGACGGGACCTCTTGTTATTCAAACAGACCACGCAGCTCTAACCTGGATTCAAAGGTTGAAAGAGCCGGTGGGGAGGTTTGCTCGGTGGGCTCGCACCCTGCAGCGATACTCCTACGCTGTAGAGCACCACAAGGGCTTGACCAACAAGGTTACAGACGCACTTTCTCGGGCGCCCCATGATAGTGGTTGGAACGACGAGACGCAACCAGGGGATTGCGAGAGACGAGTTTCCCGCGCGGCCGCTCATAAGGGAGACAGCGGGGAGGGATCTGTGCAACAGGAGCTCGTCGCAGTTTTAGGAGGCCGCACGAGGGAACAAAGGATCGTGGCTTGGTGAGCAAGGAAGAGGTTGTCGAGGCCCAAAAGGCACATGGTTTTTGTCAGCGGGTGTTGGGGAAAATTGCGGAAATGGCAAGCAACAACAGGAACGCTGGCGGTCAAGGTAAAGAAGATATTGATTCATACCTGCTGGGCCAAGACGGCGTATTGCTCCGCTACATCCCAACAATCGATAAGGAGGAGGCGAACGACTCTCCGTTCAGGGTGGTGATTCCTAGGAGGCTACGGAGGCGGTTTATTGGATACTTCCACGACTTTATGTCGCGTCACGACCTGGCCGCGAATGAGGCAGGACACACTATGATACGCCCGTAGCTGCCCAGCCTGCCACAAAGTGAAGCCGCGAGGGGGAAAGCCCCCAGGCCTGATGCAGTCTGTAGTGAGTCACGACCCGTGGGAGATGGTTGCTTGCGACATCGTCGGGCCACTACCAAAGAGTCCCCGTGGGAACCAGTGTTTATTGGTAATAACCAATCATTTCTCAAAATAGATGGAGTTAAACCCACTGAGGAAGCTGGTTTCGGAGCGCATCTGGGAGAAGTTGTTAGAAACCTTCATGCGCTTCGGCACACCCACATGTCTTATCAGCATAAACGCTAGTTATTTTACCAGCAGAGTGTTTACTGACTCCTTCTTGGCGCTAAACATAAAGCACAAGAGGACAACACCGTACCATCCTCAGGGTAATATCACTGAGAGTGTGAATCGAAACTTGAAGAGCATGCTGATCACACTAACAGAGGGACACAGGGACTGGGACGAACACATTGTCGAGATGGGTTTGGCAATCCGGACGACCATGAACAGATCGAATGGGTTAACGCCTGCGCTTCTAAACTTGGGTAAGGAGCTATCGACTCCGCTGGAAAACGGGTTA
This sequence comes from Ixodes persulcatus, assembly GCA_013358835.2. Classification (NCBI taxonomy): domain Eukaryota; kingdom Metazoa; phylum Arthropoda; class Arachnida; order Ixodida; family Ixodidae; genus Ixodes; species Ixodes persulcatus. The sequence continues at coordinate 8,487 of JABSTQ010007836.1, forward strand.
CGGAATAGCCAAGGTTAAACAGAGCGCTCACTCTCTATATACGCGGCGGAGTTGAAACTTCGCCTTCCGATTGCGTTGCATGACACCAGAGAGAACTTCGATGCCGCAAGGATCGAACAGGCGGCCCAGTACGATAAGAGTCATCGTCACCCGGAGTACAAGGTGGGGGACCTGGTCCTCACGAGAACCCATCCTTTGAGCAATGCAGCGAGCGGATTCGCAGCCTCACTTGCTGCGAAGTGGGAAGGGCTCTACGTGGTAAATGCACGACTGTCACATCTTACCTGCAGGCCCGCTCGCCAAAATAAGAACCAGGAGTCTGGCCCGGTCCACATCACAGACTGAAGAAGTACCATCTTCGTGATCAGGATGACGATTAACGAGAACCTACTGGACAAAACGAGGAATCCTCCGTTCCGCGTGACTCTCGCGCGCGACTGGCAACGCGGCCTAAGCACAGTAGCCGAACAGTGCGCGAACCCGTCGGTGAGAGATCTGATATAGGCTCTGCGCGGCGCTATAATCTGCGGCCTAGAACTTTATCTCATATTTCTAAGATGTTAATAGAGCTTGTTCTGTCCAGAAATGCCCCCCGGAGGGACCAGAATGGGCGGCGAAATCCAGGAGGGCGATCTTCCACCTCCCGGGATACCGGCGGAGCCAGCCGGACCAACTCCCAGGGTGTTTAACCCTTCGAACAGTGGACCAGCCAGCCCAACCCACCGGGTGGTCAACTCGTTCGGCAGGAGACTGGCCAGACCGATCGACAGGGTTGTCAACCCGTTCGGCAGCGGACCGGCCTGACCTACCGACAGAGTGGTCAACCCGGTTGGCAAAGAACGAGGCGGACCAACCAACAGGCTGGTCAAACCGGTTGGCAGAGGCGGGGTGATCAACGCTGGCCTTGATCACATCAACAGAAGCAGGGCGGTGGAGACGCGGAGCACCGGAGAGGCTCGAGGGACCAGGCGGGCAGACGAGACTCCACCCCACGAGGTGGAGTGGTCTCGACGGCGGCTGGAGAACCAGCCCAGCGCAAGCCACCTCGCCACACCGAGGCCACCTGGACGGCCCAGGACGACTAAGAGGCCGTCCTTAAGTGTCCAGGATGCGATGGAGAAACCAGCACCGTGCAAACCCTTCCCAACTGCCCACCCATATCCCACAGCCCTTCCAGGGGCATACACTACCTCCTTTCTCGCTCCCTGAAGATCACCCAGACGCCTGCTGGCTGTGCCAAGTCCCCGTCATCCACCAGGACACCCATGAAGCCAGCCACCGGCATGGGAACTTTCTACAGAAAATGGGCCGCCCCGCCTCGGTCGCGGCTGCAGTCCAGCTACTCCGCCGGGACCGCCCAGAGTTCCTGGCCCCGGCGGCCTTTTGCTTAGACCAAGCCAACCAGGTCAACACAAAAGGTCCTGCTCCTGCCGAAGTTGACGAAGACAGACCCGTCGGCCGAGACCAGGCCCCCGGCCCCTCTACCGAGCGCACACCGACCCCTTTAACATCGGCTCCCCGTTTAACATCTGCGGCCTCATCGACATCCATCGACACCAACGACCACGAGATGGACGAATAGACCGATCTCACCAGGAGTTGCGCGACGCCACCACTGCCGCGGTGCATGCTGGTACCTGTAGTTCTCCCCAGTTTTCCGGCCGCGTCAATGCGCATTGTACGCCCGCCCGGCGTTTGGAAATTTTCGGGTTAGCACGAGACGTTTAGCCGGGTGTTTACTCATGGTTTTCAATGGGTGACTTCACCCGTAGTATGCCATGGTGCTACAATAACAGCACCAGGCAAAAAGGCTTCGGATATTATGTCTTCCCAAAACAAAGCAGCACGGCAAAGAAAGGTGAACAGAGCCGGACAGAGCGGCAGGAAAAATAGCGGTTTTCCATTTGTTTCGCGTTTTGCTTTATAATTTATATCCACCTATTGCACGTCAGCTAAAAAGATTACAGGGCACGAGACACACAGCTGCCGAAGTGTTCCGTACGTTGGAACCTCTCTGAGCATTCGCTCCGTAGCGGTCTATCCGTTGGTCTATCTCCACTAAATTTGGTGAGGCCGTTTTGAATACACTTTTTGCTCAATGAATTTTGGTGGTTATAACTGTTAATGTGACGACATGTTTTAAGCACAACTGTGCTTCAAAAGATCATTACAATCACAAAAAAGCAGCGATTCTTGATATGCATCACTTGAAATAAAAAAAAACTTTTTTTTCGGAAGCGGTTTTCATTTGTTTTCATACAAAACGTAAAAAAAAACACCGCATAATGCAATTTAGAGGTGCAACACTTACCGGCAGAATTGTAACAAACGAGCCTAACCTATTTTGTGGTGGTCTATTAGGCTGGCGCTACTGATCCAGAAAAAAGCTTCCAACGTCGGGCGACTCGTAGCGTTCGGAGCTTGCGCAAACAAAACGAAACTGAATAGAAACTGTCCACGAAAAATCACCTCCCCCCCCAAGTTTTCAGGTTTCTTGCATGGTTGCTTCTTTTTGAGAGATGACAATTGTTACGGCGCATCAGGCATGGCCTTTCTGTAGATCATTTCTTCTCTGTGTGCAGGCTTCTCCCCGCAGCTCATCTGTACGCTGTCGCACAAGCTGTCAATCAGAATGAAACAACTTTTAGACAACTATCGCTCACCGAGAAAGTCTATTTAGCTCCTCTTACTTCATTGTTGTTTAAACGTTATGCACAAGACTGAACAATACCAAGCTCAGTTTTTCACCAACACATTTGGAGCTGTTCCACGGTGCTACACAAAGCCGATGGTACCTCCAATTTTCTTGTTCTTTGCCATTCAACTAGATGTTCAGTTTCCAAGTTAATTGATACATCCGAGCAGCCGGAAAGCTCGAGTAGTGGCGTCGTTGTTTTTTTCCTGCGGCCGCAGTGGGACCACTGCGTGAACGGCAGTGTGCTCACGCGTTTACGAAGACGAAGAAGCAGACGACGCCGAAGTAGACGAAAAAGCGATTCTAAAGCGATAAGACGACTGCAACTGCTTTGCTGCGCTTGCAGACAAATTAAGACATCGCAACCAACACAATTTTATGAAGTACAGACATGCAGGAGAATCCAAGCTGATACCGGGGCGTTCCAAGCGATAATCTACAATGTACGCGCAGCCCTATGTAGCCGGGAAGCCGGAAAGCGATGACTACAAGTAGCATGGCGGCGGCACCACTTCCGGATTGCGCGCGCCTGCGCAGTTCGCTTGGTGACATCGGTCTATCGGAGGAATACTTCAAAGGGGAGGGGAGTGTGGAAGAAAAAGAAAGAAGAAGGAGGAAAGGGCGAGGCTCGTGGCGGGCGAGGATACGCGGAGTTCGGAGCAGGAGACAGACGAAAGAGCCGGTGCCGAGCAAGGCCTCCAACAAAAGACCCGGACCACTAGACAGCCTTGGCCGTCCTCTTCATCGGACTCTTAACTTAAGTACAGATTAAACCTTTTCCCAATGGTAGCGCTTCCCCGTGCTGACAGCTTCCTCGTGTTGGTATTGACAGGCGACCCACAGAGTTAAGCTCAAGAACGTATTTGGTGTGTATAGATAGAAAAGGGAGTTGAGCTCGACTATGTATCCTTGCCATTGCTTTATGTTCTATAGCGCTTCGGGCCTTCAGAAACCGTAGTCATGTTCAATACGGCATGAGTTCTCTGGATAGGCTCGGTAATGACGCACATTCTCTTCCTACTCAGATGATTCTTTCTGTCGGTGGGACCATGTCCAGTCATGTTCAGTACGGCGTACTATCCCGATGTTGAGTACACGTGAGAAAAGGATGGAGGGACGTAGAACCGTCGCAGTAACGAGTTCGATTTTCAGGCCAATATAGGTGGCTGTGTTTTAGGCAACGGCAGCAGTGAGAGTTATCAAATACTGCTCCTTGTGTGCAATTTTGTTCTGGGATTCGGTCCAGTCAGGTACTTACGGCAGACCACCCCGTTGTTTTGCTTCACGCGAGAGAGGGCAGATTTCTAAACCAGAGCCAG
>JABSTQ010007836.1:17500-37193 GCA_013358835.2 Ixodes persulcatus
CCCGTTTGTGCCGTAAGCCTAGCGCTTTACACGCATCCACGAACTCTTTGCTAACAAAATAAGAAGCGTTGTCTGTAATAAGCGTTGCGGCAAAGCCAAAGCGCGGGAACGTCTCGAGAAGGCAGTCCCAGATTTTCTTAGAGTCTAGTTTGCGTAAAGGAAACATTTCGACCCACTTCGCGAAATGGTCGGTCACTACAAGCAAATACTGATTGCCGCGTGGACTACGAGGAAAAGGACCGACAACGTCGCAAGCAACACACTCAAAGGGGTACTTGCTTTCGACCGACTGCACTAAACCTGGTGGTTGGCCACCTCGGGGTTTCGCCTTCTGACAAACCGGGCAGCTACGTGTGTACCTCATTACATCCTGCCTCATACCTGGCCACGTTGCAATTTGGGATAACTTTTCGTAAGTTTTGCTCCCACTGCTGTGGCCTGCCAAGGCGGGATCATGCATATATCTTATAAATGACTTACGCAGTCTACGTGGTATTACAGTCCAGAATGGCGGGCTCCTGGACCCATTGCCCGCCTGACGGATGTATCGCAGCAGGATGCCGTCGCTGCTGAGCACGTATGAGTCCAAGTCTCTGGGATTCCCAGCGTCGGCTGAGTTTTCTTCTGCCAGCTGGTGCATCACCTTCCGACAAAGTCCATCGGACAGCTGGGCCCCTCGGAGCTCCTCTCTGCTCACCAAGGTTCCCCACCGCGAATCTGGTGTGATGGGCGCCGCATTGGCCAGTGCCACCAAGTCGGATGAACCAGACGATTCCCGACTGGAATCGTCTGGTTCTCTCTCGACTCGTACACGTGCGTTTCCAAACCACGCAAATGATGGTTCCAGAGTCATGTTGTGCGGTGGAGGGGGGCGGTATCTTAGTTCCGCGAGGATGTTGGCCTGGATGGTGATCGCTTCCCGTGCCACCTCGTCTAAATTCTTAAAGGTGCGTCCCCTGAGATAGGGATGGAAACGCGGGTGGCTTTGGCAGATGGCGCGTTGTACTTTCTCCGCGTCTGGTGCCGCGGCGTCGGCGATATCGTACAGGCCCTGGAGAGCCCTTACAAACTCAATGAGTGACTCTTCCGGGTGCTGTGTGCGCGCGCGCAGTTCGTCCCTAATCCGCATGCTGTAATCCGGAGGCAGGAACTCCGTCCTAAATCGCGCCTCGAAATCTGACATACTTGTGAATTTAGTTTGTCTTTGCCTCCACAGTGCTGCACTGTCTGTCAGTGCAACCGGCAAAAGGCGGGTGAGGATGGTTTCGTCGTCAATTCCCGACGCAGCTTGGTAGTCCCGCAGTTCCGAGACGAACATCAGGACTGACTTTCTATCTGCGTACCCCGAAAAAACCGGAACGCTAAGCGAGAGCCTTAGGTAGTCCCTGGGGGGCGTGCTTCTAGCAGGAGTGGGGCTTGAGCGCATCATCTGCTCTCGTTGTATCTGAAGAAGCATGGTCATAGCCACTCTTAGTTCTGCTAGACCACCCTCTGATACTGCGCCTGCCGGGACTGAGACTGCAGACTTAGCGTCTGGTTTTATGTCGCTGGCGGCGTTATCCGCAAGTGCACCGAGCGTCAAAAGGTCGTCCTCACTCACGTTTCAGTTGGCGTCCTCTGTAGACGGCATCATGTTGTAGCGGAGGCTTCCGCAGGTCAATGAACTTAAGCTTGCGAAGAAACGCCCCCTCAAATGTAGGCAAACTCAGGAACGTAAAATTTACTATGTAAAACGTAAGAACGAACCCAGTTTGCGGCCATCCTCCCAGACGAGCAGCATATCACGTCTGGGCGTCAGTGGGGGATTTCCCTTGCTGCTACCCGTCTCGAGGAATGACACAGCACACCGGTTCAACAACATGCAAATATTTAATGACTGCTATCACCTGCGGCGCGATCCCAACAGCCCCCGCGCATACGCTGCGACGGCCCTTTATCAGCGGCGGAGCGCCGCTCGCGTGGCCAGTTGCCCTTGGCTCCCTCGTGGTCAAGATGACCACTCATGATTGTCGTAGGGGCAACCTGAGCCAACCGCTTGGAATCCCCAGGTTACCGCTCGTGGAGCAGGTACAAAGCTAGAGGTTGCGATAAGGCGCCCGCGCGATTTTTCCGACTCTTATCTAGCCCCAGCCTTGTACCTGCTACACGAGGGGTAAGTTCGGTGCACTACTACGCTTCTCACCCGCCCAAAGTCTTTCTGAAAATGACTGATTTAGGGTTTTTGGACGATGCTGAGCAAGTTTCTAATTGAACCATATGTCTATTTTCATTAATTAAAAAGTTAATTAACGAATTTTAATTAATTAGCCGACTGATCATTACGATTAGCCCCCTATAATCTGTCCCCCTGACCGTATAACTCACCTCCACAAGCTGCATAAGTGTAACTTTCACGGCTTTTTTAAACAAAATCTGTTAAGCTTAAAAAAAAACACCCTGTATATATATATATATATATATATATCATGCAGATCAAAATACCCATCTCGACACGCGTATTCGAATTTGAATGAAACCCCCTACTTCACTCTCGAGGTTTATGCAATATAATTCATTAGCACCAACAGCCTGCGCACCCATTGTCTTTTAGTTAAGTGGCACCTTCCCAAAGTTGAGTCTGTGATTAGTATAACAAACCTGGCGAGGCTATAGTAATCGGTTTAGATTCACCCAGAAACACGGATATGTCAAACAGCCATGGAATATCGGTTTATTAATGCGCGTCATATGGGAGGCGGTGGGAAAAGGCCCATAATCATTCACAAGAAAAATTGAAGCATGGTGAAGAAGGATTAAACATGAAATCTTAGGTGTGAACCTACTCCACAATTTTAGACATTTTAGACCTGGTTCCCATACTGGTGATGCGTTTGTCAGTCGGTCTAGAATTAAAACAAAGACAAAGAGAACTTGCGTTATGGTTATTTCAGCCCTTGGGCCATGTTGGTGGCCATGTTGACCGCTACAAAATAAAGAAATGCGGTAATTAGATAGCTAACTAAGTAATCAAAATTAATACTATTTTTGGGCAGAACGTATTTGAAGAATGGAGGCTCGACCACAATCCAGTCGGCCGTGCCGTAAAGTATTTATGAAAACTTGGCAGTAGCGAGCGCTACCAGGTGACGCAAGAAACGCAAGAAGCGCAAGTGCACCTTCGGCGAAGACACGTTCTTGTGTGTCACAGCAGCAGGCTTTGCTTGCGGAGCCAGCGGAGGCTGGAGAGATCAACGTCAGTGGTACTTTTTCCCGCTTAGTTTCGGTTTGAAGGCGTGTAAAGGGGTGACATTTCTTGCACCGTGACAGCCTCTCCGAATTCTTTACTGAAAATTTCACTGTACGTCTGTACAGCATTGAGGTGGGGTGTCAATTCTCCAAAAAACATTATGCTCTCCAAACTAAGATTCTAACAAGTGTTTAAACTTTTTAGTAAAGTATTTAACTAATAATACCCATTCCACTTTTTTTCTAGTGGCTCCCATATCCGTACGCTTCCTTCTTTACTTTTGCTTGGACGACATGAACGTTGGGATATAATAACGATTACCAGATACTCAATATAACAACATTAATACCCCAAACATCAATACAAACTTATGGCCGTTGTGAAATCGAAACAACATTGACCATCACCGCTGACAACGAACCCTGGCATACACAAGCAAAATTTAACAAAATAATTGAAAGATGCGCATTAATTTACCAAGTTTTTAATTTTTATCGTGTTGGTTGTACACTTTTCTCTTGCAAAATTTTTTTTACGTTCACCAAATTTGGTCTACAACTCTCCGAAACTATACGAAGCTATCTGGAAAAGTTGAGGTTCGACCACCCTCCTGAAACTTGAAACACATGGTTTCACACATGATGGGGAAAAGCTTCGCCCCCTGTATATAAAACTACGTCGAAATGCTGTCGCATTTCAACGCAGCCTGCAGCGAAGCATCACAAAAGACGACCCATTTTTTTAAATATTTTTATTGTGTTTTCAAGCAGAAATGTTTTTTGTATAGTCCCAGGGCAACCAAGATTGGTGCGACACGTCGCGCAATCTAGCTTAAAATACTTGCAAATATAGGACGGATATTTGGCCAGTTCTGCTTGCACGTGGGGCTGTTGATGCATCAATTCAAAGGCATTAATTCGAGAGTTTATGGTATTTCAATCTGAACATCGCATTCAGCTCTCGTGTACAATTCCGTAGGCATCAGCAGAAGAGCAAACGTCAGAGCTCTGGGCACTTTTGCGTACCGGACTGTCAGAACCCCGAAAGCTAAAGAGGCGTGAAGTTCCTCAGGCTCCCGTCGAGGCCGCGGCAAGCAGGACGCCGTCGTAGATGAATAAATCTCTTCAGACATGTAAATTAAGCATTCCGTTAAAATTACAATCAAGATGGATATCTGAATGTGATATTTGACTCAATATCTTGAATGAAGGCGCTCGATGCGCAGCGTTGAATTTTGGTTCAATACGATGAGTTGCTGCCCTCTATAGAGTACGATCACACTCTTGGCATTCTCACTGCTCACCGCGGACACATCTTCTTCGAACGACGTTTCGAGGACACTCGTGCTAACAGAGAGTTTTTGTAGACCGTTTTCGTGCACCCACTCCGCTGCGCGGCCCTGAGCGTCTTCTCCGCTTCGCCGGTCGCACTGCGCACTGTCGTTTTCTGTCCAAGATGGCTGCTGTATTTCAACCCGTGTCTACGGTTCTACCATCTTCCCAGCTACGAGAGAAAAACCTACTCACGAAATGAAATTGACGTACCACATATCAAACGTTTATCTATGCGGCGTGTGTTTGAGTTCTACGTGAAACAGACCAGCGTATCCAATCAACGAGAACGAGCATCACTTGCGACTCCGCAACTGCGTCAGACACAATTCAAACAACGAGCGGCTTGCACGAGACGAACATACCCCGGACACCACTGTGGTCTTTAACACAACGGCCAAGGGACGGGAAACAAGCTCATCCCCAATATGAGGTCAGCTCTTCATGCAAGAAAAGTCAACTTGAAAAAATAGGTGCTCAATGCGCATTCAGGGTGAAGGTTGAGGGCGTTCTTAGTTCTGCTTCTGTAGAGAAGGCAAGCTCAACGGAATTGTCACCTTTGTGTGTTTGAAGCGCGCACAAAGAACGTGAACTGCTCTTGGCCACTTGCATTCACTGAAATTGGGCCGCAATATTTGGACGTTGAATTATTTATTTTTATTATTTTTTTTATTTATACTTTCTGCGACCTCATATGAGGTCATTGCAGAGTTGAAAATACAGATGCATGAAAAAAACAACTCAGAAATCAAGATGTCCTTGAAAATGATTGACAGAAAACTATATGCATTAAGGGAACCATTCTTAATTGCGCTAATACATGAACACTAGAAAGAATATGTAAACTTCATTCCAGTCATCAATAGTTCTTTGGGGAAAAACTAATTTTTAAAACAATTTATATGACACTAAAAGGAACAACATTTAATGAATGAGATCATCTGGAGCGCGTAGTAGTAGAAAATAAAATGTATTTTGTTCAACATTTTTTGTAAAAAACCCGAGACTGAGGTATTGACAGACGACGACAAGGAAGAGAAGGAGGACGTCTCAACACAATGCTCGATGCCGCAGTCTTCATTGGCAATTCTGTGGACCATTTTGAGTCGATTTATCTTTCGCCTCCAACACAGTGGTTCTAGCCAAAGAGGTGAGAAAGCTGAAGGAGGAGAGGACTGTGGTCATATCTATTCAAAAATAAATCTTACAGCCTTAGTCTGGATAGATTCAAAAAGATTAACCGTTTTTTTAATAGGGATCTCATACAATAGATTCATACTCTAGAACGAGCCTAACATTGGTCCTTTATGCGGGTAGTTTGACTTTCCTGGTGGAGCAAGAGAAGGAGGACGTCTCAACACAATGCTCGATGCCGCAGTCTTCATTGGCAATTCTGTGGACCATTTTGAGTCGATTTATCTTTCGCCTCCAACACAGTGGTTCTAGCCAAAGAGGTGAGAAAGCTGAAGGAGGAGAGGACTGTGGTCATATCTATTCAAAAATAAATCTTACAGCCTTAGTCTGGATAGATTCAAAAAGATTAACCGTTTTTTTAATAGGGATCTCATACAATAGATTCATACTCTAGAACGAGCCTAACATTGGTCCTTTATGCGGGTAGTTTGACTTTCCTGGTGGAGCAAGAGAAGGAGGACGTCTCAACACAATGCTCGATGCCGCAGTCTTCATTGGCAATTCTGTGGACCATTTTGAGTCGATTTATCTTTCGCCTCCAACACAGTGGTTCTAGCCAAAGAGGTGAGAAAGCTGAAGGAGGAGAGGACTGTGGTCATATCTATTCAAAAATAAATCTTACAGCCTTAGTCTGGATAGATTCAAAAAGATTAACCGTTTTTTTAATAGGGATCTCATACAATAGATTCATACTCTAGAACGAGCCTAACATTGGTCCTTTATGCGGGTAGTTTGACTTTCCTGGTGGAGCAAGAGAAGGAGGACGTCTCAACACAATGCTCGATGCCGCAGTCTTCATTGGCAATTCTGTGGACCATTTTGAGTCGATTTATCTTTCGCCTCCAACACAGTGGTTCTAGCCAAAGAGGTGAGAAAGCTGAAGGAGGAGAGGACTGTGGTCATATCTATTCAAAAATAAATCTTACAGCCTTAGTCTGGATAGATTCAAAAAGATTAACCGTTTTTTTAATAGGGATCTCATACAATAGATTCATACTCTAGAACGAGCCTAACATTGGTCCTTTATGCGGGTAGTTTGACTTTCCTGGTGGAGCAAGAGAAGGAGGACGTCTCAACACAATGCTCGATGCCGCAGTCTTCATTGGCAATTCTGTGGACCATTTTGAGTCGATTTATCTTTCGCCTCCAACACAGTGGTTCTAGCCAAAGAGGTGAGAAAGCTGAAGGAGGAGAGGACTGTGGTCATATCTATTCAAAAATAAATCTTACAGCCTTAGTCTGGATAGATTCAAAAAGATTAACCGTTTTTTTAATAGGGATCTCATACAATAGATTCATACTCTAGAACGAGCCTAACATTGGTCCTTTATGCGGGTAGTTTGACTTTCCTGGTGGAGCAAGAGAAGGAGGACGTCTCAACACAATGCTCGATGCCGCAGTCTTCATTGGCAATTCTGTGGACCATTTTGAGTCGATTTATCTTTCGCCTCCAACACAGTGGTTCTAGCCAAAGAGGTGAGAAAGCTGAAGGAGGAGAGGACTGTGGTCATATCTATTCAAAAATAAATCTTACAGCCTTAGTCTGGATAGATTCAAAAAGATTAACCGTTTTTTTAATAGGGATCTCATACAATAGATTCATACTCTAGAACGAGCCTAACATTGGTCCTTTATGCGGGTAGTTTGACTTTCCTGGTGGAGCAAGAGAAGGAGGACGTCTCAACACAATGCTCGATGCCGCAGTCTTCATTGGCAATTCTGTGGACCATTTTGAGTCGATTTATCTTTCGCCTCCAACACAGTGGTTCTAGCCAAAGAGGTGAGAAAGCTGAAGGAGGAGAGGACTGTGGTCATATCTATTCAAAAATAAATCTTACAGCCTTAGTCTGGATAGATTCAAAAAGATTAACCGTTTTTTTAATAGGGATCTCATACAATAGATTCATACTCTAGAACGAGCCTAACATTGGTCCTTTATGCGGGTAGTTTGACTTTCCTGGTGGAGCAAGAGAAGGAGGACGTCTCAACACAATGCTCGATGCCGCAGTCTTCATTGGCAATTCTGTGGACCATTTTGAGTCGATTTATCTTTCGCCTCCAACACAGTGGTTCTAGCCAAAGAGGTGAGAAAGCTGAAGGAGGAGAGGACTGTGGTCATATCTATTCAAAAATAAATCTTACAGCCTTAGTCTGGATAGATTCAAAAAGATTAACCGTTTTTTTAATAGGGATCTCATACAATAGATTCATACTCTAGAACGAGCCTAACATTGGTCCTTTATGCGGGTAGTTTGACTTTCCTGGTGGAGCAAGAGAAGGAGGACGTCTCAACACAATGCTCGATGCCGCAGTCTTCATTGGCAATTCTGTGGACCATTTTGAGTCGATTTATCTTTCGCCTCCAACACAGTGGTTCTAGCCAAAGAGGTGAGAAAGCTGAAGGAGGAGAGGACTGTGGTCATATCTATTCAAAAATAAATCTTACAGCCTTAGTCTGGATAGATTCAAAAAGATTAACCGTTTTTTTAATAGGGATCTCATACAATAGATTCATACTCTAGAACGAGCCTAACATTGGTCCTTTATGCGGGTAGTTTGACTTTCCTGGTGGAGCAAGAGAAGGAGGACGTCTCAACACAATGCTCGATGCCGCAGTCTTCATTGGCAATTCTGTGGACCATTTTGAGTCGATTTATCTTTCGCCTCCAACACAGTGGTTCTAGCCAAAGAGGTGAGAAAGCTGAAGGAGGAGAGGACTGTGGTCATATCTATTCAAAAATAAATCTTACAGCCTTAGTCTGGATAGATTCAAAAAGATTAACCGTTTTTTTAATAGGGATCTCATACAATAGATTCATACTCTAGAACGAGCCTAACATTGGTCCTTTATGCGGGTAGTTTGACTTTCCTGGTGGAGCAAGAGAAGGAGGACGTCTCAACACAATGCTCGATGCCGCAGTCTTCATTGGCAATTCTGTGGACCATTTTGAGTCGATTTATCTTTCGCCTCCAACACAGTGGTTCTAGCCAAAGAGGTGAGAAAGCTGAAGGAGGAGAGGACTGTGGTCATATCTATTCAAAAATAAATCTTACAGCCTTAGTCTGGATAGATTCAAAAAGATTAACCGTTTTTTTAATAGGGATCTCATACAATAGATTCATACTCTAGAACGAGCCTAACATTGGTCCTTTATGCGGGTAGTTTGACTTTCCTGGTGGAGCAAGAGAAGGAGGACGTCTCAACACAATGCTCGATGCCGCAGTCTTCATTGGCAATTCTGTGGACCATTTTGAGTCGATTTATCTTTCGCCTCCAACACAGTGGTTCTAGCCAAAGAGGTGAGAAAGCTGAAGGAGGAGAGGACTGTGGTCATATCTATTCAAAAATAAATCTTACAGCCTTAGTCTGGATAGATTCAAAAAGATTAACCGTTTTTTTAATAGGGATCTCATACAATAGATTCATACTCTAGAACGAGCCTAACATTGGTCCTTTATGCGGGTAGTTTGACTTTCCTGGTGGAGCAAGAGAAGGAGGACGTCTCAACACAATGCTCGATGCCGCAGTCTTCATTGGCAATTCTGTGGACCATTTTGAGTCGATTTATCTTTCGCCTCCAACACAGTGGTTCTAGCCAAAGAGGTGAGAAAGCTGAAGGAGGAGAGGACTGTGGTCATATCTATTCAAAAATAAATCTTACAGCCTTAGTCTGGATAGATTCAAAAAGATTAACCGTTTTTTTAATAGGGATCTCATACAATAGATTCATACTCTAGAACGAGCCTAACATTGGTCCTTTATGCGGGTAGTTTGACTTTCCTGGTGGAGCAAGAGAAGGAGGACGTCTCAACACAATGCTCGATGCCGCAGTCTTCATTGGCAATTCTGTGGACCATTTTGAGTCGATTTATCTTTCGCCTCCAACACAGTGGTTCTAGCCAAAGAGGTGAGAAAGCTGAAGGAGGAGAGGACTGTGGTCATATCTATTCAAAAATAAATCTTACAGCCTTAGTCTGGATAGATTCAAAAAGATTAACCGTTTTTTTAATAGGGATCTCATACAATAGATTCATACTCTAGAACGAGCCTAACATTGGTCCTTTATGCGGGTAGTTTGACTTTCCTGGTGGAGCAAGAGAAGGAGGACGTCTCAACACAATGCTCGATGCCGCAGTCTTCATTGGCAATTCTGTGGACCATTTTGAGTCGATTTATCTTTCGCCTCCAACACAGTGGTTCTAGCCAAAGAGGTGAGAAAGCTGAAGGAGGAGAGGACTGTGGTCATATCTATTCAAAAATAAATCTTACAGCCTTAGTCTGGATAGATTCAAAAAGATTAACCGTTTTTTTAATAGGGATCTCATACAATAGATTCATACTCTAGAACGAGCCTAACATTGGTCCTTTATGCGGGTAGTTTGACTTTCCTGGTGGAGCGTTTGAGAGCCCGCTTGACATAACCCAACTTCTTAAGGGCTCAGGAGCAAATAAAGTTGTCATGTCTATCTCATCGAAAATTGGGCGTAAAGAAAACACCGAAGTATTTAAACTTGCTAACTTCGTTTAAAAGTACAAATGTTATTAATACTGTGAATAAAAACAAAGTACACTTTTTTATTTGTAAATCTCATAAATACAGTCTTATCAAAGTTTAAGTCCATTTTCCATTCCCTACTCCAATTAGGAAAGCGCAAGAAAGATTCGTAAACATCATCTGATCATTAATTGACGTGATGTCATTGTACAGAATGCAGTCATCGGCATAAAGATGAATTTTAACCGGCATGTTTTCTTATACATCATTGATATACCAAATCAATAAAAGGACTTAACACCGATCCCTGCGGCACACTTAACTAACTGAAACCTCCGAAGAGATTGCATCCGCAAATGAAACGAACTGTGACCTGCAGTTAAGGTAATCAGAAATCTAGTCTAGTAAAAGAGTATTCTTAAGGATGACTTTTAACTCCAAAAGTAACTTGGGGTGCGATACTCTATCAAAAGGCCTTCGAGTACTCACTGAAAATGTCGTCAACTTCTCTCTCTTATCCAAAGATGAAGCAATATCATGAGTGAAGTCCAGAAGTTGCGTAATGGTTGAAAAATGTCGGCGAAAACCATACTGTTGAGGACAGAGAAATGTATTGCTTTCAAGGTACTCGGAAATGTGTTTATATACTATGGGTTCAAGAATTTTACTAGCTGAGGACGTAAGAGAAATTGGTTTATAATTATGAAGGCTCTGTTTGTTGCCCTGCTTGTGTATAGGAACTATTCTCACTGATCTCCGAAATTGAGGAACCGTTCAGGAGGAAAGTGACTTCTGGAAAATAATAGCTAGGTGTTTCGATGTCCAATCCGAATAACGATGCAAAAACATTCATGCAGATAAATACACATCCAATCAGTACACAGAAGTGCATTCACCAATTTAATCCAAAAACAACCGTGGCAAAAAAAAAAACACTATTAATTGCGTTTCAATAGCGTTAATGACGCGCCAATACATAAAATGCTGTCATTGAATATATCTAGTTTTTCGGTGATGTCATTGTATTTCAGTTGCATGGGGGGGACAGGGTTCAACGTATGTGCCGCACGCAGATAGAATGCGCTACTAGACACAGTGCTGTAGTGGGGCACACGCAACGAAATAGAGGATCTCAGGAGAATCAATCTTGCCGTGGAAACATTTGAAGAGAAAGAAAATATCAGCACAGAGCCTGCGGTGATACCAAGTTTCGATGTTGTAGTAGCTACAAAAACTGGACTAACTGTATGGCTCGTTTTGCAAATAGTGGTAGTTAAGAATGTAGATGAATTTCTTTTGAACGCGGTCAAGTAAAGCTTCATTTGATCTCGCCTACCCGTTGAAGACTGCAGATGCATATTCCAAGCGTGATCGGCAAAGATTTTTAAAGAGTGTGATAAATACAAAAGGCTGCACGAATTCAATGGTTCTATGGCTGATCACTCTTAGCATTCTCATAGCAGTGAGAAATGTTGTCTCTTTATAAGAGCGAAACTTTAGATTTGAGTCGATGTAAACATCCAGATCTCGAATTGTTTCAGTACGCGCAATTCTCCCGGATTCATTTTCGTAGGGGAACATAATTTGTTCCGTTTTGCGATTGTAGGTGACAACTTCGTTTTTGTTTTATTGAGCACTTAATTATTAACCGAGCACCAGTCTCCAATTCTGTCTACCTCTCTGCAGCTCGCGGCAGTCCGCCTCTGACTAGACTTCTGGAAATATCTTCATGTCATCCACAAACAGCATGAAAAACGGATCAGTAGGCCAGGCATGACTGTACATCATTGACAAACAATGTGAACGATAGGGGTCCTATAACCGAGCCCTGAGGGACACCAGAAGTGGTGTGATATGAAGAAGAGCCCTTAACCCTTAATAGGCCGCCAGAATAGAGTTCGAGCCCTTAATTCGAACCCTATTCTGGCGGCCTATTAGCTAACAAGCAAACCAAGCAAGCATTAATCCTCTCATTCCCATTCGCGTTGATTTGTTCAAGAGAAGATTATTGTCTGCTACATCGAATGCCTTATTCAGGTCAAAATAAATTACATCCAGCTGATTACGCTTACTCATAATGGGTACAGCAATATTCATAAAACATGTTAAATTGGTTACTGTGAACCGCCCTGGCATAAAGCCGTGCTGGCATGCGACAATGATGTTTCTAAAAACGTAAGACATATATAAGTACACCACATCTTCAAAAACCATCGAAAACACACAAAGTAACGACAAAGGAGGAGTTCCAGGCCTCCGATTTTTTTCCCAGACTTATAAACAGGTACAACGTTAGATGCCTTTCATAACTCTGGAAAAACATCAGATCTTACTGACTTATTAAATAATAAATCAGTAACCTATAACAACAATAATACTAATAATAATACTAATACTAATAATAATATTAATAATTACAAAAAATAATAATCTTTATTTCAACAAAAATACAATGTTGGGGAGGGGGGATGAGGAAAAAGCTGTGTAAACTGCTTGACTGGACCCAAAGCGTGCGTGCGTGCGAAAAAGCGTGCGAAAAAGCACTGACACACAGTAGGTGCTTAAAAAGCACTTAATCGATTCCGCATATATGAAACAAGTTACTGGAGGGCACTTGTTGAAATTTCATCGCGGGAAGAATAATGCATTCAAACAAGCAAGCAAACAAAGAAGAATTTAAGCAAACAAACGAGCTTTTTTTGTACTTTCCTTTTTCAACCGCTTTTTTCTTTTTTTTAATGTCGCTTAGTTGGGTAGATATGATAAATTCCCGTAAGGCGCCAACCGACAGTCCGTGAAGCTCAAAATGAGAAGCGCTAAGCTGACTGAGAATTATCGGAAGGGTGTAAGCAATAGTTTAATGGCCATATTTTGTTCTACAGAAAGGGGCGTCCCAAGGTTCAGTAATTTGAGTTGAATATGACTATCGGATATGTACATTTGATTGTACTTGGAAACAGAAATTAGTACATACCAATTTGTAATCTCGTCAGGCCTCCCTCATTTGCAGAGCTTTCAGTGCTCTTATTCAAACATTTGAGCCAAACATCGTTCCGTGATACATTAAGAGCGATCTTGTTTCCTCGCGTACTGGGCTCAGGGTTGCTTGATTCGGTATTACATTATTCAACGAGCACCGCGCAGCTGGGAGCGTCGGTAGCCGTGGGTTGCGTAACATTATCTGCGCTGAGAAAAAACAAGCAAAAGGGCGATCGCTGATTTTTAGTATGTTTTGTAGATACTGTTACGCAGCACTTGGATATATGAACACGAGTTAGACTCGCAGCGTGAAATGTCTAGAAATCAGCATTGTTTAAGAAGAGAAAATGGGGGGTCAGTTGAGAAGTATTCAAGAGCAGACACAAACGTAAATTGTCAAAATCTCTTGGCGCCACCCACCCCTTGGTTTTCAAGTTATTGGGTGCTATTATTTCTGATGCCGTCCGTCTGAACTCAAAGGCGATCAAAGTCGACGTGGGACACTAGCCCCCGTTATAAACGATGAAGTACGAACAATCAAACGAACGCCTCCGTCGTATTCTGGATGATGATGACTACGAAGACGAGCTTTCTCGAGGCGTGCTCGTGCGGGGTTTTAGCGATGTTTGAGAGCGTTAGGCCATGCTTTTGTGTTTTAGGCGTGTGCATGTATTTAAACTTATACCTCGTTAGTAACGGACGCTCACTTGGTTTCAAACTGCCATAAAGAATGGCTTTATATCACTGGGTTAAACAGCTAATGTAAAACCTGTTTTTGTTTCAGAAATATTTGAAGATATAGAACTTAAGGACAGGAAAGTTAGCAGAAATGGGACTCATGATTGCTATATCCTGCACATATGTATTATCGTATGAATTGTCTTCACATTATATTACCAATGACATGGGGCGCCTGAAAAAAATGTAATGGGTAAGTGTTAACCAGCTACGAGGGGTAAGTGTTAACCAGATGCCAAAGTTTCAGCCCTATCCGATACCTTATTCAAAAGTTAGAAGTGATTTTCTGAAAAGTTCAATGGGAAAATGGCGCCCGACGGAGTTTTTTAATACATGGGGCTGTATGGCACCAGAAACCGAAAACGGGCAAAAATGGGCTCCATTTTCCCATTGAAATTTTCAGAAAATCACTTATAGCTTTTGAATAAGGTATCGGATCGGGCTAAACCTTGGCATCTGGTTGTGACCTCTAGCGCTACCTTTGGGCGGAGAATAAGCGTTCAGCGATGCCTAGCTTATTTTTGGGGTAAGGTTTAGGCAGCCCTCTAGAAGACGTGGTCGATCATTCTCCTTGTCGTCATTATTTCTTCTAGGTTCTGCAAGTTGTAGTTGTATCGACAGGTTCATTGTTGTTTAAGTTATTGATGAACATATCGCATCTGAAGCTGTATTTTGTATCCTGATCTGATTTGTATCTGATCTGAAGCTGTATCCTGCCGGTATTTTGCCTACTCGGCATCCCTGCACCAAGTAGAAGTGAAATAATGGAAATACATATTGGACAAATCAGTCATGCCAAATGAGTATTGCTGGCCATGAAACTCACATGCACTTCTGGTGGACGGTCCCGAGCCTAGTGAAGGTTCATCACGGGACGACTTTCGTTACACCATGGTTGAATACTGTGAGGTACATTATTGTGGTTCACAGCCCTTCTACTTGAGTTGGCACTCTGAAGAATGAAGAAAATGTATTACAGAGCCTGATATGCAGACAAAAAATACCCAGACTCTAGCTTGTGTCCTGTTGTAATGCTATTTTTAGATCATAGCTGAGTTTGGACTGTCATCGCGCACCAAGATTTTTCCACTTTTTAGCAGGGCTGAAAAACGAACAGGTTCCTTAAAGCTGCTATGACAGTCACATTTTATAGTATTTTACTTACAGGCTGCTCTACTTGGAAGTGAAGTGTCATCTCTGGGGGCTGCTGACTAGCCACAAATGCCTGCACATTTCTCTGTGATGCTTGCAAGATTGTTTCAACGAAGTCCAAATTACGGTCGTCCAAGAAATAAAATAGATGAAGTTTTAATGATTAAAACAAAGCAATGCTGGACCACAGCTTGCAGTAGTTTTTTATTGAGCAAACCTACTGAATAAATTGAATGTGCACAAATATGGGCTATCTTTAGTTAAACTAGAATGTTAATTATCAGGCAGGATCTGCAGCCTCGTGTATTATTCGTGCTAAAACAGTAACATGCTTCAAAACAATCAAAGCTCTCACCTTGCCCTTCGAGATCATATGTCACAAATCCTGAAGAGGTAGATGAGTGGGGATTTGCCAAGGAATTAAATAGTTGTCTTTCACGTCTTTGAACTGCTTCGGTACACGCAGAGAAATAAACCAATTAAAGACATACATTTATCAGGAGTCACCCTATTTGTATTTTCGTCATGGAACTTTGTTTTCAAGCTGACGAAGTTGTCTATAGCTTTTAAAATCAAATAGTTCAGTTTCTCATTTCAAATATCAAAGAAAAAATATTCCTGTCTTCAGGAAAATTGAATTCAGAATCATATGCTGCAGAGCTGATACACATCGTCCGGTAGAAGTGGACAGTATACTTTTCATCATCCAGTCTGGTGCTTCAGATGGTGTCATGGAAGCTTCTGGACTGTAACTTAGTGGTCTCCGTAGCCTCTTATTTATTTTCCCTCTCACTAAGTCAATCTCACTTTTAAGGCCTGATGTGTCTTCAGCACGTTGAAGATTTTTTCGTGCTTCGTCATAAACATCTGAAAAAATCCAGCAATTTGTCTAAAAATTTGAAGTAGTTTAAATTGGTCATGTTAATGATATACATAGTTCTTAAATAACGCCTATGGTTAAGGCAATATTTTAAGTTATAATATTTTGACTTGATGCTATTTACTACATACACTACTCAGCTTACTTTAATTTTAGACAGGTTACACCATGCATCCAGTCAAAAGGCTTTATTCCCGTGATGACACGCGTTATCCCAGCCGGCTGGAAGACAACGTGAAGAAAGATCCTAGTTGCTTCTGTCGATATGCGCGATCGCAAACAGGAAATAAATAGAATACTAGAATGCAACGGTTTTGCAAACGTCATAGAAGAAGCAACACGCATACAGAGGACATCAACGTCAATTGATGCATTCATTACAAACATGCATATCTCATCCCTTCTGCCAGGAGTAATATCTACTCAAATAAGCGATCATTTGCCAATTTTTCTTTTTGCCGACTGTCACACCGATTTATCACGACACAAACCTTGCTATGAAACATACCAAAGCATAAAGGATAGTACACTTCAATTTTTTAGAATCAGTCTCAAAGATATGAACTGTGATCATGTTTATCAGAAAACCGATTCAGAGAACGCGTATAATGCTTTTATTACTACATTTACATCATTACATCTTCAGTGTTTCCCATAAAAAACATACAAAATACCAAGAAAAGCGCGCCAGCCATGGATTACTAAAGAATGTTTAAACATGATTTAAAGGAAAAAGCTTCCTTTACAATCGCTTTCTTCGCAGTAGACGCTTAGATGACCTTGCAAAATTTAAAACTTACAAAAATAAAGTCACGTCTTGTCTCCGTCAAACCGAAAAAGATTCCATGCACAGATTATTTAACACAGACATATTGAAACGAAGCGATCTCGTGTGGAAACAAATAAATTAGATTTTGAATGGCAGAAAAGCCACAAATCATGCTATTGAAATCATATCAAATAATGAAAAACTATCCGGAAAAAAATTAGCCGACTGCTTTAATGACTATAATGTGTCCTTAATTAAGAGCGACCACGATCCAAATTGTATGACGTACTTGGGCCCGCGTAATTCCCAGAGTGCTTATTTGTTCCCAACAGACACAAATGAAATTATAAGTTCTTTTCTGACTCTCCGCAACAGTAAATCACGTGATCCGCATAATCTACAAATTTACCCCATAAAACATGTAATAGATCGAGGCAGTCCTGTCTTGGAGCATATATTTAACAGCTGCCTCGCGCAAGGAGTATTTCCAAAGAGCATGCAAATGGCCAAAGTAACTGTAATTCATAAAGGAGGAGACAAAAATGATATATCTAACTATCGCCCATTATCATTTATTTAACTTTTTTCAAAATGCCTAGAGAAGATAATTTACCAGCGAATTTGCGGTTTTTGTGATAAATATAGCCTATTGACACCCTGCCAACACGGTTTTCGAAAGCTTCGTTCAACAGAGACCGCCCTTCTCACTCAAAAAGAGCTAATTTTGGGATCTTTTGAAAACAGATAAATTACACTTGGTGTGTTTTTAGATTTTTCAAAAGCGTTTGACTCCATAAATCATAAAACAGAAATAAATAAAAGATAGTTTAATTATTCGCCCTGTACTTGAATCTAAGGAATAAAAACATGTTTAGGTCTAATAAAAAAGTAAAACTGGGGAGCGCAACCTGTATAAGTAAAACCAAGCGGCACGCGGGGCTAGCACTGATCTGCCAAAACAAAATTAAATACTACTTTCCGGAAGTCAGAAATTAAGAGATGTGCTTAATACGTAGCGCGCTATGAGCTCAGCTAAATTACTGGCTTAAAATGGCGGTATTTTTGTTTCAATAGTGGGTGAAGTTGGCCCCTTTCAGAAAAACTCCGGCTGCATCACTGTGGCAGTTTTACCACTTACACATTTTCCGATTTTGCTCGCAATATGCTCATTATTATTACATTGCTTTCTTCGTTGAAATCACTTGCGCTGTTTGCCTATTACACTGAACCACATATTAGCACGGAGGGAGTGAATTATCTCGGAAAAACAAGAGGGCCACGGTTTGTGCATTGCAACAATTCAAACTTGGGCTCGAACTTTTGATTTTCACCTTCTGCGTGATTGCTACCCTAAAAAACGGGGCCGACGACTGAAAGAAACATAGAAAATATTTAAATAATAAAAACTAATAAAAAGGTGAGAAAAAATATTTAAAATAATAAAACTAATACAAAAAGGTAAGAATAAAGTATTTAAAATAAGAAAAACTAATTCAAAATGGTGAGAAAAAAAATTAAAATAATAAAAACTAATACAAAAAGGTGAGAAAAATATTTAAAATAATAAAAAGTAATACAAAAAAGGTAAGAAGAAAAATTGTGCTCACCGCGATTCGAACCAACGACCACACGCTCAGCAAGACAGTGCACCAGCAAGGTAGGTTACTATCGCACGGTTGGTTAACTTTCGCTCCCTTTCTAAAGGGTTCGTTCTGAACCATTATACGTTTAGTTTCGTATTTAATATTTTGCAACGTGTTCAGGACTTATTCATAATATTGTGGCAATATTGGGGTGTGCAATAATTTATTATTGGTGTGTCTTTCATGAGTTTTATAATCCGGTTTTCTGATCGTTTTATTTCAAACGTCTCGAAGATACGAATATAATCTCATCCAATCAACAGCCTATGTTTCGCGGGAGCGCATTTCCGGACGTCGCTTCGGTACGGAAACAAAACATAAACAAAAGCATAACCGGAAGTGACGTTTTTTTTATTTTTTTCGGTTAAAAACAAATTTTAAGTGTACTATTTTGTTTTAACTTTATGTTTTCTTTTTTTAATGTGTATGACTATGAGTATGAGCTACGGTTTATAGGTTTTGGTTTGTTTTTGCGTTTATTTTTTTTATTGGCGTTTTTTGTAATGCTTCGCCGGCTCCGTCAGTCGGGTTGGTCAGGTTGGTCTTGAAAACTCTGGTCATCTTTGTGCTTCCTAGTTTTTTTTTCTATTTTCTTTGGCGCTACACAATACCTGGCCCTCTTGGCGTACAGGTGGTACAAGTACGGTGTAGCAGAGGCACCACGTCGCACGCATCGTTACATTATTTATTATATCTGTGTTGTGTGGTCGGGCGGCTGCTCTCGCAGGTGTACCGACTTGTGAGTAAGTACTTTATTTTACACTTCGTTTCATCCTAAGATTGACTAACTGCAGAACCTACAAGCACGAACGAGTAGCTTTGATACTCCCGGTGCACGTGCGCTCGTGCAGTCGAGGTAGTACGATTCAACGCAAGGAGCTCGCGCTTGTAGCCTCACAGGCTAGTCCACGTTAGGATGAGACGAAGTATAGGTTCCTTTTTGTATATCACTCAAGTTTCTACGTTACATAAACATTTCTTGAAAGTGCAAAGATGTCTGTCGTTATTGCACTTACGGGCACTCGGTCATTGTAGAGCATGACTATGTTGTTTTTAGAGATGACGAGCTGCGCTAAAGGGAACGTCAAGTTTTACTGCGGAAGGTGTCTATTGGCACGTTTGAACTGCACTATTCCAAGCAAAAAGGACGTTTGTTTACACAAAATATGGAGGTGTATCAAGTGCACACAGTACTGT
Source organism: Ixodes persulcatus (assembly GCA_013358835.2). NCBI lineage: Eukaryota > Metazoa > Arthropoda > Arachnida > Ixodida > Ixodidae > Ixodes > Ixodes persulcatus. Next base: position 37,106 of record JABSTQ010007836.1, read on the forward strand.
GTTTGGTACTGGTGTGCATGGCTCTCGGTTGGTTAAACTTCCAAAAGAAAAAAAAACCTCGAAAATAAAAAAAAAAAAATTGTGCATT
>JABSTQ010007837.1:0-31823 GCA_013358835.2 Ixodes persulcatus
GGCGAACGCGCGAAAGATGCACGAGTTCGAGCTCAAGCTCGCGCTTAGAATAGCACAAATAGCACCCGTGACGGCGCATCAATCTTGTAAAAGCCAATTACTACTCTGACACTAAACTGGAATCCCCAATCAATTGGAAAGTTCTAGCGTTAAGTACAGTCGGGGGACTACAATAAGGACGGGTGCAGCTCAGAAATTCAACAGCATTCGAGATTGAGGGAAACAGTATGGGCGAATGAATCGCATCTCTGAGCATGTTTACCCTGTCGATCCTCGGTCTGAACGTTAGATAGAATTGTTTTATAACATTTTTTATTTGTAAATAAAAAGCTTCCCGATAAAATACGATAAAAATATCCTTACCTTATTTTGACAAAAACGTCAACCTAGCGTACCGTTGTTCGTCGTTGTGGTGCTCAGCCGCTCGGCTGTCTCCAATGGCTGTCTCTCATCTGTCGAGGACCAAACGTTGCTGCTCGCGCTGACACAATGTTTATTCCATCCATTTACGCAAATTGTACCACACATATGATCTTGGCGGATTCTTGAATCAGCACGAAAGCTAAAGCCGAAATCGATGGGTAAGTTTCAAACAGGCCCGCTCAAAGCACCAACCTCGACGCTCCTCACGCCATCTTTTAGAGGCGCAAGAAAGTAGTCATATCGGGTGAATCACCGGCAGGGTTGGGCAGAAATACTCAAAAATGTAATTTGGAAATACAAATACTGGGATACATTAAAATAGTAGCTGAAATACTGATACTGAAATATATCTGTAAAAGTGTATCGCGATACGTATCGGAAATACATTTCAAATAGAGGCAAATTGTATTTGGAAATACAAATACAGGAATACATTTTAGGGAGGGCAGAAATACAAATACAGAAATACTGATACTGCGATACATTTTTAAAATTTGTTTGAGACGCCAAATGAGATGAAGCTTGAAGTAGGAAGTGGAAGGTTTTGATCCTGAACCTGTAGTTACTTTCCCGTATGCTCGGCACTTTGCCTTGAAGGTTGTGATTTCGGACGACGAGGAGTCTTCAATGGCTCAAAAAAACGTTCCATCAAGGATTCACCGCGGTGCAATCTCTGACATCCTGTCTGTCTGACGAGGGATGTGAAAAGACTTCGACCTCTAAATAAATTATATGTCATCCTAAATCCCATCAAATCGTCATCACGCCCCTGTTCAATAAGGACGCCCCTGTCAACATTTATCACATGACGTCACGGTGGAATGAACTGGTATACTTTATCTGCAGGGTTGGCCTTGAACATGAAACTTTACCACGCTACTGTATAAAGGACCATACGTACTTTTGCTGTAGGTTACCTCGTTGAATATCGTGCAGGAGTTTCGAGAATTATGGGCCACGTGAAGCATGCTGGAACACAAGTCTTATCTTCTGTTACGGTTGAAACACGATACGGTGGCATCCCTGTTGTGAAGGTCCTTCCTGCCGACCCTCCGCCACCGACGCATGGAATTCAGTCCTCAAGTTCGCCTTGCATACTCCAAATAGAGACCTCGTGATTGTGACCTGATATTGCCGGCACAGGTGCGAGCTCTCTGAGAAACAGCGCGCTTGAAACGAGTCGCAGTTGTACGAAGTCGGGTCGGCACAGCGGGGCCACATCTGACCTCTTTCCTGGGTTTCGGATCACCAGAGCAGCGGGTCACTTTCACGTCGGCTGATGACGCACCCCTGAGCCGTGCAATATTAGGGGCGCAGCCGCAGACGCATTCGAATATGTGTTGAACTTCATTGCGTGAGTCATCCTACTATTTTAAGTCAACCACCGCCAGGCTCGTGCTGCAACGAACTGTGACTAAGCTTTCCCGGCTGGGTGTACTGTGTACGCTAGGGCAAGAAAGACGGTTAGCAGCAGGTTTTGGATGCCAGCAAACAATAACTAAAAAACCCTATACCTAAGTACCTGCGGCACAAGATGCTCTGACTCCACTCCTGGCACGCCACCTGGTTTCGAGTCCCCGACTACGCAACACTTCTCAGAAGAGAGAAGAGGACGCATAGAAAAGTTGTAGAAAGTAGTTAGGAGAATCGGAAGGAACCTTGGTCAGCATGGTAACAATGCCCCAGCATCTCCTTGACCCTGGGGCCCTCAGAAGTAAAAAAAAAAAAAAAGCGTTCGGACTTTTTTTTTTTTGGGGGGGGGGGGGGGGGGGAGTATTTCTCAAGAAATGTAACGAAATACATTTCACCCTGATTGTATCGCGATACAAAGGAACGTTCAAAATGAATTTCGATACAGGAATACAAATACTGGTGAAAAAAATGTATCGCGATACAGAAATACAGATACGAAATGTATTTCTGAAATACTATCGCGATACATTTGTATCGCGATACTGCCCAACCCTGATCACCGGTGGGTCACGGCGCACCTGAAGAAAATGCCCGGTGACCCACCGTGTTAGTCACGATGCATACAGATCGAGACTTCAAAAAGACCTTACGCAGTGAACCTGTTGCATGCATATTTCCCTTCCACTGTCGACAGTCCATTTAAGAAATTTGTGCAGGTGTCTCGGTGCTCATTCCTCAGCGACAAAACCGATGTTTTCCCAGAGGCCGTCGAAAGAGAAGAGGATCATGCAACAAGCCCTGCTCACAGAATTTAGAGCAGTAAATTTCAATGCATAAAACTTTTGACTTACATTGATTCTTCACACGCAGGTTCCATTTTGCGCACCGCAAAATGGCCTTGGAGGGCTTCCACTTTACGGTCAAAATATCTGCGGCGCCCGCACCACTCTTATACATTTCTCATCTGGCTCATATTCTTCCGGTGGGTGTTTTTTAGGCGCTTTAATTTTGCTTTCCATTATGTGCTTGCGGGAAAATTTAATGATTTAGATACCCTGAATACAATATCAGGTTCGATCGAGAAAAAAAGTATCTGGCTTTTTGGCTCACACACATAAACTACTCATCGACGTTCCCTGTATCATAGATAGAATAAATAAAAAAAAAAATCTTTATAAGCCGACATTCACCTAAATAATATTCATCGAACAAAAAAATTAAATTGTGGGCGCCTGTAGCTTTTATTCCAGCGAAAAATAAACATTTTCAGTTACAAAGGAGGTCTTGTTTTCTTTACTGCTTACAAGTTTTTGGTTTGGTTTTTGTTTTCACTGAAATAAATGGCCCAAGTGCCCACGATGTAATTTCTTAGTTTGATGAATATTAGGCTTAAGTGGACGTGGGCTCATAAACAAATTAAGTCCAGGTAACATCATGTTCACAAACTTTCTCATTCTATCATGACCGCTAGAGGAAACATTATAACCGAGTTTCAGCATTCTGCGCTGCGTAGTTTATATATATGCGCTCCAAAGAGCTGTGTTTAATTTTTTTTAACAGACCAACCATTAGCCCCGTAACGAGAAAGCCTCGCGGTAGACGTGACCTTTTTATTTTTTAATTAATACAGTGACAGTGATTTTATATTGACATACAAAGCTGTGTTTTGATGCGAGAGCAAAGCGATGTTTTCGCACAAAGATATCTGCCGATGGAGATGGCGACAGCCATGCAGGAAACGTATATGCAGCATATCTTACATTTAGTTTAAAGCTTAAACTGTGTAAGTTCGCTTCCGTAATTGTTCATATTTATGTAACACGCTGTTGCGGAAACTGAAATTACAGGGCCCTATAGAGAAAAGAAAACCCCGTTTTTCGGTGTGCGTAAATAAACTTTGCGTATCGCAGAAAGCTAACCTTCGCTTGAATGAGACGCTATATCAGTGGGGATAGAACCCAAACGTTTCAAAAACATGACCTTACATGTACTAAAAGGTAAAACAAAGATGCAAAAATCGCCTCATAAGCCGACACCCACCTATTATTTGTCAAACCAATAAAGAGTATTGAAGGCGCCTGAGGCATTTATTTCAATGAAAAAAAAAGCTTAATATCTAGAAAGCACATCCTTTATTTTTTTTTTTGGTGAGGAGCATTCCCAAACGAAATAAATAAAAATAAATGCCACAGACACCCACAACTCCATTTATAGGCCTGACAAATATTTGGAGTGGACGTCGGTGCATAAAGCCGACGTTCACCTAGTCCTGTTCCTAGTTGTTTTCGGTGTTTTATACTTTTTAAGCTATGAACCAACTAGCCCAACTAAACGGAATGCTCATAGGAAAAAAATATATATATATTTAATATTTTTTATTAAGGTAATACCATGTTCTCAAACTTTCCTATTATATCACCCTGGCTAGTGCCACATTCCCACGAAGCTTCCGATTTCTGCGATGTGCCGTTGATTTACGTAAGTCGAAAAACGGTTTTATTATTTTTTTCTATATTGAACTCTATAGTTCCATTGTAGCATTATTATCTTTTACTCTCGCAAGGCGTTTAATTTTTTTTACTCTCTCAGCCTTTTAGCAGTGTTGTACACGTTCCTCAAAAAAAGGAACGAAAGCTCGTTCCTCGTTCCTTCTGATTTTTGGAACGCGTTCCCGTTACAAGTTGCATCTATGAAAAAGGAACTCCTTCACGTTACTATTAAAAAAAATGGAACGTATCGTTACATATACGTTACATTTTTTTCTTTTGCTGATTAATGCATTTAGTTAAATCAAGCATTTTTTTATCTATTTTATAAAATGGGAACATACTATGTAATTTGAATGCCGTGATGGAAGAGCACGTGGAGTAGAAGAAAAAAAAAAATCGAAATCGGAAGTTGGGTTTCATTTGTTGATATATTCAAGTTTTAGAATCTCAGCTTTGAATCATATTCACGTTTCTGGTGGACGATTCGGACGAGCCACATGTACTGTTACCCCACGTAGCACGAGCGTTTTACAACAACCTCAGACGTTTCAACCTAACAAAGTCCCTTGTTCGAACTTCACAAAAGTTGCTTCTCGATGGTGCTGTTCGCAAGACAAGCAAGTGAAGGAGAAGGTTGGGTTTTTGGAAGGTCAGTCTTAAAAACTACAAGTCCTACTTTGTAAAGGTTGAATTCGTTGTTCAGTTTGAAGGTGGGGGACAAGAGGAGAAGGACTAAAGGTTAATTTTTGTGTATCTATTAAGTGACTAATGTTCGGGATACAAAGGTGCGTTTGATATCTGGTAACCTGTTATCCTGTTGTAACTGTAGATACCTCTGTGGAAGTTTAGTGTCGGCCTTAGGTTTCTGGGTGTATGAGGATTCTGTGGAAGCAGAGAAAGTAGCTGAGTTTGAAACGTCCCTCTTTCTGCGTCGGTTCATTCGACTAAAAGTTTGGCTTTTTGTACCGCATTCTCGGGCACTTGCTATCGTGCACCCGATTGTTACCAAGCGAGGACCACACAAAAAAACCCAAAGTAACCAAAACGTTAACCAGATCCTGCTCTTCGTAAAGATATTGTTTTTTATACTTTTAAAATTGCCCTCGTAGAAATAAAATAAAAATTACCACGCTGGACGAAGAAAAAGGAACTCCGTTCCTTCTTCCGTTCCCGTAAAAATGTAACGACTTCCCGTTCCAGTTCCACCGATGCAAAATAGAACGGCGGCGTTCTTTCCTTTCTCCTAAAAGAAACGCGTTCCAGGAACGCCGTTCCTTGGAACGCCGTTCGGTACTACACTGCCTTTTAGCTATCTAACGCGTTTGCTAAAACCATACACAGAGTTGTGCACACGGATGAAAGTACATACACGTGCGCAGAAAGAAGGGCACAGTCCTCTGTCCGCTTGGAAGCTTCATTCAAATATCTCTATTTTGAGCGAATGGGAAGCATATGTGAGCTATACGAAATATTCTAGTCGTTCCAGCCCAGTTCCTCAAGCAGCTTAACGACGCCACGCCGAATCCGACTTAATTAGGACGCCGAGGTGCAGCACCGGGCATTAGCGAGGGAGTCATTTCAACGGCCGAGCCTCTGGCACGCGTACGAGCGCAAACAAAGCCCCCTTGTGCAGGTATAGTATACCCAAGGGTTATACGACCCTCACGCGTAGGCTTCCATCTGCGGGAGGTATAATACGGAAACCGTGGCGCTGCGATGTTTGCGAAGGTGGAAGGGCGAGGCGCCTCCTTTTTCGGGGTGCTCGAGAGCTCCCCCATTCCAGTGTATGCGTTGAACAACACGTTTCACGCGCGGCCGCCCGCAGCCAATCGTTTCCTCCCCCGGACTTTTCCGACCGGGGAAGCCTCGTTTCTTTCGGGCGTATTTGGAACTCGCAGATCCAACTTTGTTTCACAGGAAAGCTTCCTTTTCCCTCCCCGCACGCACCGCGTTCAACGAGGTGCCTGGTTTCCACTTTGGGGAAAGTGGGAAGGACCGCCTCTTTTCCCGAGGACGGAAATTTCGAGTCGGGAATTGGTCCGCGGTGGTTCACCGTCGGGCTTCGCGATTGGTCGGTTGTAAAGGCTGACGGAAGGGGGAGGGACCCGGAGCACTCGTGTCATTGTCTTCCATTTTCGTCTGTGTCGGGGAACACGCCCCTTTCTTGCGAACAAATGAAGGCTCCGAAAGTAAGCGGCGCTGTTTTCTTAAGCCTAGGTGGACTAGTGTTGCCACAAGATTCGTGTTTCCAACAAAATTTTGATATCTATGATGCAATAATTTATATGTTTCTGGAATGATAAACGTGTTGTTACGAATATACCAACTATCATCACTTGTTGCTAAAATGTATCACTTAAAACGCGAAAGAGGTGAATTCCATAATATCTACATTTAATTTTTTTTATAGCTGAATTTTCGTTATTGCAGCCTCAACTCGCGATTTCGTCACCTGTTTTTATTTTGACATATCTCTGTTCTACGGCTTTGATCTATATTGTAGATCTGCACACTCATAAGGGTCATAGAAAATCGCCCCATACTTTATCTTCATATTGCTTAAATCTAACAAACCAACCGCCTGTACATTTTGAAAAAAAAAAAAGAAAAGTTTCATGAAACGTGATTCTTATTTCATTCGTATACATACCCAAACAAGCTTGAACGCGGTGGCATCCGTGCTTATATTTCCGTAATGTTTCGTGAGGCAAGCTCTGTCAAGTCACTGGTTTCAGCCATGAAAAACCAAGCGCCAGGGGGCACTCCTTTCGTCACACCTGACCTCTGCCGTCCCTTCTCTAGGCACTGTCTATATAGGAAACGAAGCTCACCCGCAGACGTTCACATCTTGAGTCTCTAGAAAACAAAAATTAGGATAGGCTATAGGCCAAAAAACAGACATAATGGATCACGCACGAGAAAGAAATAATTACCCTGGTGACTGCTCCCCCGCTTTGTATGCCAGACCATTTAGATATAGTCACCCGCAGGTGATCGCCTCACCGATTCCAAAAATTGCGCGTACGTTGCTAGTCTCGTCAATATTTTGCGAATGTAGAAATACAGCCAAATGCAAGGAATGTATCTCAAACTAAAAAAAAAAAAAGATGGCACTGGCAGTGATTCCATACGAAAATTTCCTATGGTCGGCTATAGAAAATTGTTTGTATGGTCGGCTTTAGCAGTTTGGCCAAATTAATTAAAAAATTTTTATGGCTGTCTTCAGCTTTTTGTACAGTCGCCTTCATGGGCCTCTTTAGCTTTGTCTATGGCCCTATCATTGTCCGCCATAGCGCTCCTTAGCATTTCTAATGGCTGGCTAAAGACTTCTATATGGCTTACCTTATGGATCCTTTAGCCAGCACACTCTAAAATTTTTTTTTTTATTTCAAGTTCCCCCGACGTTTGAACGCTACATGATAGATACACATACATCACTGAACACACAAAACACAAGCAGAACAAGCAGAACACAAGCAACCCAGCCCCTGGCTATGATGGACATTGGCGGTATATAAAAAGGTACCAGATCGCGTGGCCGCCGGTTCTAATTGTGAGTTGAAGAGGTAAACTCTGCGTCGTTTCTTTTTCTGCGACTGCCATTGCGTGGAGGTAAAATCTAATCCGTATTTCGTAGGTTATCAACGTCAAGGATCAGTTCTAAGAGGAATATTTACTGAATGTACAAACGTTGTTCCACGGCTCATTTACACATGTACAGTGGGTCACCAAACTTAGCCGGAACACGCGAGTGGCTTCTTTAGGTCATGGGAGCGCTATGCTGGCGGCAGCCAAAATCTGCTCCCTCACGTAGTGCTCACGGGAACGACGAGCATGAAAGGCCACTCGCTCAAGACCGAAATCGTTGCTGGAGCGTGGGGATAACGCAGTACTTTCGCCTACGATGCGATCTAGGCCTTTCGCCTCATTTAGTATAGAAACATGAAATATTAATGATTGAATTATCCATCACTGACTGTATTTAAGGTCCTCATGCACTGCTTACAAAGAGAAGGCAATAAGTTTAGACTACCCAACCAGCAAATCTCTGCTCAGCGAGGTGCCTTTCCTGCTCGGGCTATTTCATGGGGCCTATCTACAAGCTCTCCCAAAATCTATAGGATTTTTTAACGGAAAAATAAACTACGTATAGCCGAACGCCCATTCACCGGCCAAAGTTACGCTAGCGGTTCAAACCAGATGCCAAAGTTTCATCCACTAACCGTTATTTTATTCAAAATCTAGAAGCGATATTCTGATTTTTTTTTCAACGGGATAATGGCGGCCGAAAGAGCTGTCTAATACATGGAGCTGTATGGCGCCAGTTAGCGAAAACGCGGAGAGAGAGAGATTTTGGGGCTTTATGGCGCAATAGCTACGAGGCCATCTGCGCCAAACTAATTGAAGGCATCATTGTACTATAAAACGGGTTTTACAAACAGATAACCAAGAAGCTAGAATCGGTGTAAAAGGCCAACACTACCAAGAAATTCTATTACTCGTTCAAAAGAGACCAGAGGATTCTCTCCCAGAAGGAGAGCAGGATGAAATGGGATATGATGTTGAAAAAATTCAGGGAAATGAATGCGGCGCTTGGGCTCAAGGCCAGGGCACAACCACAAGATATGCAAAACAGTGAGCCTATCACCACACTGATCGCAGACTGGAGGATGCTCTCCCGAAAGCAGATACCTGTGGGTTATAAAAGAGTGTCCGATTCTAAGACGGCACAACAACGTTTCATGAAGTCGGCTCTTGCATGAAGAGCTTTCCCAAACTCCAAAGCAGGTTTGGTAACATGGAGTTTGTTATTGCACTCCATGTCCCATTCCAATTGCCAAGAATGAAGAATCGAGGACTTCACCAAGGGCTTAATATCTTGATAGGGTAAACAAGACAGCGATTGTGGAAGGTTACCGGCAGACCCTGCAAGCTTGTCGGCTTCTTCATTGCCTTGTATGCCAATGTGACTGGGCACCCAACAAAACTTTATGTTTGTACCTCCATGCAAAGCAGAGTTAAGTTTATATCGAATTTGTTGAACAAGCATATTTTTAGTATCTTTAAGAGAGCAAACTGCAAGAATCACACTTTGAGAGTCAACGAACAGGACCGCCCTCAGTATTTTCCGATTGATAATGCATTCAATCGCCATTGATACCGCATAGAGCTCCGCAGTAAAAATACTGGCAATACAATCAAGTCGTTGAACCTTGGAAAAGCTTTCAGAATACACAGCGCAACCGACAAAAGAGGAGGTCTTGGCACCATCTGTATAAACATGAAGATAACCGTCATACTTAGTTTGCAGTTCACCAAACTCTTGCTTAATTACAGCATGGGAAATGCCGTGCTTGTTGAACTTCGCGAGAGACCAGTCGGATTCAACTCGCTGCGTTTTCCAAGGTGGAATACCCTTGTCTTTCCGAACGAGGTCAACCTGGTCCAGAGAAAGGTGCAGCGAAATGCGAAGATGTTTAATACGGAGGCTTAACGGTGTCACAATACTTGGTTTATTTTCAAAAAGGCGAAAGAACCTTGACATTGTAAGTGAAGAGTACGTCGGATGCTGAGGGTCGGCCAGAATCTTGTAAGCATATGTTAGACTAAGATATGTACGTCGTTTGTTCAGGGACATCTCATTGGATTCAGCATACAAACTGAGGACGGGGGACGTCCGGAAGGCTCCTGTTGCCAGTCGCAAGCCGAGATGGTGAACTGGGTCCAACATTTTAAGGGCAGAGGGCCGAGCCGAACCATACACTACTGCACCGTAATCAAGACGGGATCGTACAAGGGCATTGTATAATTGAAGGATACATTTTCTATCAGACCCCCAAGACTTGTGAGATAAAACTTTCAAAAGGTTTATGGACTGAAGGCATTTTTGCTTCAGAGCTTTAAGGTGGGAAATAAAGTTAAGCTTTTTATCAAATATTACACCAAGAAATCGGTGCTCCTTTCTAACAGGGATAGGGGTTCCATTTAATTCCAGGAATGGATCCAAAGACAACCCGCGGCGCAAAGAAAAAGGCACACAGACCGTTTTTGAAGCAGAGAACTTGAACCCATTTTCGTCGGCCCACTTTGACAGTTTGTTTATGGCTAACTGCAACTGACGCTCACAACTGGAAAGGTTACAAGAGGACGATGATATCTGTATATCATCAGCATAAAGAGAATATGTAATTGAAGGTGGCAGCAGTCGTGTGAGTGAATTCATTGCTAGCAAAAATAAAGTCACACTTAAAACACCCCCTTGAGGGACTCCGTTTTCTTGGACAAAGGAATCGGATAGGACTGAACCAAGACGAACTTAAAAAGTCCTGTCCGTCAGATATTCCTTTATGCATCGAAGCATACGGCCACGGATATTACAAGCATACAGGTTGCGGAGAATTCCATACCTCCACGCTGTGTCATATGCCCTTTCTAAGTCGAAAAAAACTGCAACACAGTGCTGCCTGTTTACAAATGCTTCGCGTATCACAGTTTCCAGGCGAACTAAGTGGTCAAGGGTGGATCGACCTTGGCGGAACCCACACTGATTATTATCAAAGACCCTCTGGCTTTCTAACATGTATACCAGTAGCCTGTTTATAAGCCTTTCAAACGTTTTCCCGAGGCAGCTCTTCAGTGCAATTGGGCGATAACTTGATGGCTGTGAGGGGTCTTTATTAGGTTTTAGAAGGGGGATGATATGTGCATGTTTCCAAGCCTGAGGGAAACATGCTTTTTCCCACAAAAGATTGAAAAAGAGGAGAAGGTTGTCAAGGGATTCCGAAGAAAGGTGGCGGAGCATCTCATAGTGAATTCTATCGGGCCCAGGGGCAGAGAGCTTAGTTACATTAAAGGCCATCTCAAGCTCGCATCGCGTAAAAGGTTGGTTATAAGATGCTGAATTTCCTCCCGACATGACAAGCTTTTGTCGCTCCACACGAGCTTTCAACTGTACAAAGTTAGCACTGTAGTTGGCCGAACTAGATGAATTATAAAAGTATTCCCCGAGTATATTACCAATGTCTTTTAGTGATGAAGAAGGAGCGTTAAACGTTGGAATAGCAAAGCACCTATTATCTCCATTTACTTTCCGATATCTGTCCCAGGCCTCTTTGGCTGGGACAAAACTTGTTAGAGAAGAGAGATACTTTATCCAAGACTTGCGCTTTGCTTGCTTTCTAGTCCAACGAGCCTTAGCTTTTCGTCGCTTGAACTCAACAAGGTTGCTTGAAGTGGGGTATCTGCGAAATCTGCCCCACGCCCTATTTTGGTCCGTCCGGGTCGTGGCACACTCCTTGTTCCACCAAGGTTTGCATTTTTTGGGTATATTACCAGATGTTTGTGGAATGGACTGCTGAGCAGCCCTTAGTATCTGCTCAGTGACATGAAGTGTAGCGTTCTCAGGGGACATAGAAGAAAGAATTGAAGGATCTAAAGTGGAATGAAGATTAAAAAGCGTCCAGTCAGCCTTGTCTAACTTCCACCTAGGGACCCGCTTTAAAAGATTAGGCAATGAAACGGTGCTTTCTAAAATAACTGGATAGTGATCACTTCCGAAGGGGTTATGAAGAACCTTCCAGGAAAAGCAAGGAAGTAATGAAGGTGAAGCAATAGAAAGATCAATCGATGTGAATGAGTTGTGTGCCGCACTAAAAAAAGTTGGCTCTCTCCCGTTAAGAAGGCACAGCCCAGAAGACAATAAAAGACGTTCAATTACACCACCACGGGAGTCCTGACGGGTACTACCCCACATAGGATGATGAGCATTAAAATCTCCTAAAATTAAAAAAGGATGAGGAAGCTGTCCTACAAGTCCCTGCAGCTCTTGAAGATTCAAAGGAACATTTGGTGGTAAGTATAAAGAGACAACTGTTACAAGGCGGTCCACGAGGAGACGCACTGCAACAGCCTCCAGAGGTGTGCGAAGTGGAACTTGGGAGCAAGCGACTCCACTCTGCACCACTACTGCAACGCCACCAGAAGGAGTGGAAGCGAGACGGTCTTTCCTGAAAACCTGATGACGTCTTAAAATGTTAAAAGAATTAGAGTGAAGATGGGTTTCTTGCAAGGCAAGAGCGATGGGTCGAAGCTCATCCATGAAATGATTGACATCATCAATATTTCTTAAAATACCGCGACAGTTCCATTGCATAAAATGTAACTTCATCTATTAAACAGTGTGTAAATATGTAAATATAAGGAGATAAAAGATAGCGAAATAAATAAAACTATGGAGAGCCAACTCGAGCTAGGTAGAAGATGTGACCACAATACAGCAGCGATCAGGACCATCACTTGGGCGCTACTACAGGTTGCTTCTTTTTAGATTTACGAGAAGCTGTCTCCCATTCCATACCATCCTGGTCGGACCCAGGAGTAGACTGGCTGTCAGCATCAGTTGGTATCTCCATGTCCTGGGAAGTGTCTGATGGATGGAGTTTGACGGAGTTGGTCCGGCCTGGAACGCGCGGGGGAAAACCCCGGCCATGACCGGATGAAGGAGTGGTGGACGAGCTGGGCAAGGGGTCACCCAAGCTCGTTTTGACACCTCCTTTCGCAGGAGCTGCATGGGTACCATGCTGCTCCTTCGGTAGGGGGGCCCTCTCCAGCGAGCAGGAGCGAGAAACTCGCTCCCTCTCCCTAGAAGGGGACTTAGGAGAGGGGGCAGGCACGGCTGCAGCCGGCCTGTCCTTGGATGGAGGGGCAGCCTGCGTGCCACCACCAGGGGCTGGAGGAAGCTGCTGCTGCCCCGGTCGGGGAGCCGGGGCCCTAAGGTCGGCCGCCAAGATCTCGGGAGAGACCTGGGTGGCCCTTGACTCCGAGCGCGGTGCAGGGCCCCTGCGCACCGCCTCAGCATAACTACCCTTTGACAAAAAGGAAAAACGCTTTTTTGCCTCTATGTATGTGATATTTTCTTTGACTTTAAGGGCAAGAATATCCTTTTCTTGCTGAAAGAAAGGACAGCTGCGGTAGTAAGCGGGGTGTGGTCCACCGCAGTTAGCGCAATGGGCCACAGCCTCGCAAATGTCGGAGACATGGCCTTGACTTCCACACTTTGCACATGTCTCCCTTCCGCGACAGCTGCGTGATCCGTGGCCAAAACGCTGACAACGGAAGCACCGCTGTGGGTTGGGGACATAAGGGCGGATGCGGCAATTAAGGTACCCTGCTTTAATTGTCTGTGGTAGAGTATGCCTCTCGAAAGTCAAAATAACATGCTTGGAGGGAATTTCTTCACCATTCTTTTTAAAGATTATTCGTTTGACGGCTACGACACCAGAGCCTTCGAGGCCCTCAAGAAGTTCATCCTCACTAGTATGAAGGAAGTCATCCTCAGAGAGGACACCACGAATGGTGTTAAGTGTACGGTGAGGGCTCACCGACACTTTCAAGTCAACAATGTTGGTCATCTTGGAGAGTGCTTCACTTTGTTTTTTTGTTTCTACCTCCACAAGGAGGTCTCCACAGTGGAGCTTCTTAGCCTTATAGGAGAACCCTACAAGGTGCTCGAGAACTTTAGCTACAACAAAGGGTGAGAGCTTTGCAACTGATTTCTGTTCATCCAGCGAATGAATGACAAAGAACTTTGTAAAGGTTTCTTCCTTGTACTCTTTTTCAATGGTTTTGTGTTCAAGGCAGCGCCTTTTAAGGGCGTGCCCCGAACGGGGTTTAGAGGGGTGGGGCGCCATAGGAGGGCAAAGAGTGTTCAGAATCCGCGGTGCACCGCCCACCACCGAGCCCAACAAGGGGTTAGGTAACGCACCATAACAAGAAGGGCTTGGCTGGAGACGTTACGCTAACAGTGCTGCCGGGAAACTATACCCAAGTGTGGGTCAAGACAGAGGTCTATTGCCACCCAAGGTTAGCCCTTGCCGCCAAAGAGGGGTGAAAAGGAGTAGGAGAAAGGAGAGAGAAGTAAAAGACACAGGAAAGGTAAAGGTGAAAGATTGGAGGGGATAGTAGAAGAAAAGGCGACTAGACTGAATCATCCTGGCCGGGCCTTACCAGGACTCCCGTCTATGAGAAGCGGGGGCCGAAGTGGTGTATTGCCTCACCCGGGGGGCCCCGAAGGGTCCAAACCTACCCCGGGCTCGGCTCAACCTCCAGGATGCCCTTTTCCCCAGACACGGGAAAGCCACGCACAGCCATAAGTGGGCGGGCGAACCCGCATGGCTCGGGGTCCGTGGTGACGCCACTCACCAAACACCTGCTTTCACAGGTGCCCCCTGCGGGGTGGGTCAATTAAAAAAGGGTGAGTTGAAAACTATGGGGGAATAGTTCTAAAATTTGTTTAAAAGTCCAATATTTTCAAGAAAATCAAAAATAAGTTTGAATGAGATCAGTGGTCGCTCACCAAGTAGCAAGGCAGGGTGAAATGAAATGCGATATTTAAAAAGATCAGGAAAAAAGAATTTGTGTTGCTGCCGTAGACCAGGACAAAGAAATAAAATATGAAGAACAGTCAAAGGTTCACCGCAGCGCTCACAGGATGAAGGTTCTCCACCAGTAAGCAGGTAGCTATGTGTAAGGTAGGTGTGGCCAATTCTCAGGCGGCATAGGAGGACCTCGTGGAATCTATTTTTGTTGTAAGATGTTTCCCAAGTACCAAGGTCTGGCTTGATGGTGTGAAGCTTATTGTTAACCTCTAAATCCCACTCGGACTGCCACGATCGCAAGACTGCAAGTCTTGTAGGCATTTTTAAGTCTTGGTGGGGTATGCGGACATGTGACACGGGAAGAGTTTGCGAAGAGACGGCCTGCAGCCTCATTGCCTGCAATGCCTACATGGCTAGGAATCCAGCATAATGCCGTGCCCATCCTGTAGGCCCTGCTGCACCTTACGACGCACAGTTAGGGTCAGCCGATTCTTTGTTGATAAAAGAGAACATACCGCCCTAACAACACTCTGGGAATCTACAAAGATGATGGCTTTCTTTATTTTACTATAAAGCTCAGCAGTAAAAATACTGGCAAGAGTGTTTAGACGAGAGACTTTGGAAAAACGAGAAGAGTATACAGCCGCACCAACATACATTGACGACTTTGCACCGTCAGTGTAAAAATGATTGTAATTTTTGTATCTTTCCTCAAATGCAAAGAATTCCTGCTGTAAAATTAAAGGTGAGAGTCTTTGCTTCCTGAATTTTGTGAAGCACCAGTCACAAAAAATGGGTTTAACATTCCATGGGGCAGTATGGTATGAACTATCCAAGAGGTTAAAATCATGAGTCAGATTGAGGGAGGAGCGAAGACTCTCGACACGAAGACTCAAAGGCCGCACAACAGTTGGCCTATGGTCAAAGACGCGAATAAAACCTAGAGTTTTGGATACAACTATAAGTGGGGGAGCTGGGATCCGACAAAATTTTGTAAGCATAGGTTAGACTAAGCAGCTGTCGCCTTTTTTCAAGCGACATTTTATGACAGTCCACATACAAGCTAAGCCCAGGAGAGGTGCGAAAAGCACCAGATGCCAAACGGAGCCCAAGGTGATGTACTGGATCGAGCATTTTTAAGACAGACGGTCTCACGGAGGCGTAGACAATTGAACCATAGTCAAAGCGGGATCGAATGAGAGAAGAATATAGACGAAGGAGACATTTCTTATGCGAGCCCCACGACTTGTGCGAAAGTACTTTGAGTATGTTTGATGCATGCAGAGTTTTTTGCTCTAGCTGTTTGAGATGCGGAACAAACGTTTACGGTCGAAAGTAACTCCAAGAAATTTATGCTCTGTTTTCACAGCAATGTTAATTCCATATAAAAGAAGAGTAGGATCTAAGCAGAGGCCACGCCTTAAAGAAAAGGGAACACAAACAGTTTTCTCCGGAGAGAACCCAAAACCATTCTCATCAGCCCATGTAGTCATTTTATTTATGGCCAGTTGTAGCTGTCGCTCACAGCTAGACATATTACATGATGCTACAGATATCTGAATGTCATCGACATATAGCGAGTAAGATACTGAAGGAGGAATGACTTTACTAAGAGAGTTAATTTTATTGCAAAGAGTGTGACGCTCAGGACTCCAACCTGAGGAACACCATTCTCCTGAACGAACCAGTCTGACAAAGTTGTTCCCAGTCGAACTCAAAAAGTGCGTTTACACAAAAAGCTCTTTATGCATTGAAGCATTCTACCGCGTATTCCGTACATAGAAAGGTCGCGCAAGATGCCATACCTCCAAGTGGTATCATAGGCCTTGTCCAAATCAAAGAAAACAGATACACAATGCTGCCAGTTGACGAATGCCTCGCGCACAAAGGTCTCCAGCCGCACCAACTGGTCCGTTGTAGAGCGTTTAGGCCGACAGCCACACTGATTGATATCCAAGATATTATGCTGCTCGAGAAAATAAATAAGACGCCTGTTAATTAATCTTTCAAAGGTTTTCCCCAGACAACTTGACAATGCTATTGGTCTGTAACTTGCAGGGAGGGAAGGGTCCTTGCCAGGTTTAAACAGCGGTATAACTTCAGCCCGCTTCTATTCAACAGGGAAGTAGGCATCACTCCACGGGCCATTAAAGTAAGTGAGAAGAGCACTGAGCGATTCTCTAGATAAGTGTCGGAGCATGTCGTAGTGAATTCCATCCGGACCAGGGGCTGAATTCTTGCGGGCGTTCAGAGCCACTTCGAGCTCAACCATTGTAAATGGCTGATTGTAAGGTGCAGACGCTCCCCCTGTGAAGCAGAGCCTCGTCTTTTCCATGCTTGCCTTACGCTTCAGGAATGCTGGAGAGTAATGTGCGGAGTTTGAAACAGCAGCGAAGTGAGTGCCTAACACATTAGCCTGGTCTAACAATGAGGATCCAGAAGAAGGAAAAAAGGGGATTGTAAAACAGCGGTATTTCTCCTCGACCTTGTGAAGTCAGTCCCACACTTCCTTTGCTGGAACATAGCTGCTGATGGAGGACAAGTAACCTCTCCAGGATTTTCCTTTAGCCTGCTTCCGAGTCCTACGGGCACAAGCTCTGCGCCTCTTGAATTCAATCAAGTTCACAGATGTCGGGTATCTACGGAAGACACCCCAAGCCTTATTTTCGTTATTCTTTGTGGTGGAACAATTCTAATTCCACCATGGCTGACATTTCTTGGGGATGTTCGAAGAAGTTTGAGGGATGGAGCAAAGAGCAGCACCAATTATATGCTCTGTGATGTAGGCTGTGGCATCGTCATGAGTTAACAAAGAGAACATAGAAGGAACAGGCTTTGATTTTTGGCTAAAAAGAGCCCAGTCTGCTTTTTCTAGCTTCCAAGGTGGAGTCCGTTTCATGAGACTGGGAATAGATTTCACGCCCTCCAGAGCAACCGGAAAGTGGTCGCTTCCAAAAGGATTATTTAAAACGCTCCATGCGAAGCAAGACACCAAGGATGGAGATGAAATGGAAAGATCAATAGATGTAAATGAGTTGTGAGCTGCGCTAAAAAAGTTAGGCTCTCTGCTGTTCAAAAGACAGAGACTAGATGAGAGTAAAAACCGTTCAATGACCCCACCACGCGAGTCCTGGCGTGTGCCACCCCACAAGGGATGGTGGGCATTAAAATCTCCTAAAAGTAAAAAGGGGTGAGGGAGCTGACTAACTAAATCATGGAGATCATGAATATGCAGTGGAACATTTGGTGGAATATAGATAGAAACAATGGTGATAAAGCGGTCCAAGAGGAGACGTACAGCTACAGCCTCGAGGGGTGTAGAAAGAGGAATCTGAGAACAAGCGACTCCACTTTGGACGATCACCGCTACTCCACCAGATGAGTTTGATGTGGAACGATCCTTTCTAAAAACATGGTGACGACGTAAAATAGACACATGATGATCATTAAGGTGTGTCTCTTGTAAAGAGAGAGCTATAGGACGGAGGTCGTCCATAAAAAAGTTAACATCGTCAATATTCCGTAAAAGCCCGCGGCAATTCCATTGCATAAATGTAAATTTAGCCATTATTCTAAAACAAAGTGGAAAGCTTAGTAAATCAGTACATGTAGTAAGGCACAAGGAAAAGTAAAAACGTCAACTCTGCCGCGCAGGGCAAAAAGAATGTACAACATCACTTTGGAGGGTTGGTTGGTTGGTTGTTTAGGTTTTTGTGGCGCAAAAGCAACTAAGGTTATAGAGCGCCAAGAACTAGTCAATTTATTACTTAGGGTTAGAGAGAAGAAGGGGGGCTTTAGTAGCCGGTGGTTGAATAAAATATGTGTATGAAATACAAAACGTCAAACGATGGCCATGAGAGTCTGATTAAAACACTTATAGTCGGTGTAGAATGCCGATGGAGTCCAAAAATTTAAAAACACTTTTATATGCCACAAGGGGCTCATCGCTTAAAAATCAGTGCTGGGTGAAGTGGCACATGTTCTTTATAAAGTGGGGAAAAATGAATAAGACGCTCTCTGTCATACACAGGACACTCAATGAGAATATGTAAAATGCTTAGGACTTTATCGCAATGTTCGCACAAGGGGGCTTCATCCCCACGCAGGAGGTAGCCATGGGTCAGGTGCGTGTGACCGATTCGCAGTCGGCACAGGACAACCTCAAAGAAGCGTTCTCTGTGACGTGCGCTCTTCCATGCACCTAGCAGTGGTTTTACACCATGTAGCTTGTTATATATTGTTGCATTCCATTCATCTTGCCAGCATCGTCTCATGAATTTCTTTACTGATGAGCGGTAGTCTGTATGAGGAATCTTCGAAAAATCAATTGATCTTTGGATGCAGGCGTGCGCCAAACGGTCAACTTCTTCGTTTGCTCAGATTCCAATGTGACTGGGAACCCAACAAAAAACTATCCTCAATTGATATTTTAGTGCAAGAATTATTTTGTTCTGAAGTGCTATGGTGAGAAGGTTTTTCGAAACTTTTGAAGAGGTGAGTGATCTTAGCGCACTGAGAAAGTCGCAGTAAACAACTGCGAAGGCAACCCTATTTTCAATAATATGTTCTGTTGCAAGAAGGAGAGCATACAGTTCGGCAGTCAGTATTGTTGCCGAGTTATTAATCCTTCAAACCTCTTCAACAGAGGGTCCCACCAGTGAACAGCCGACATGCAAGTGTGTCTTTGTGCCATCAGTGTAGAAGCTGTTGAAACGATAGTATTTAGTTTGCAGTTCAGAAAATTCTTGTTTGAGCACCTCACATGGTGTTTCCCTTTCATTAAATTTTGTCAGTGAGAGGTCACAGTCAATGAGGACATGTTCCCAGGGGGCAATCTTGTTGAGATACTGGGCTACGCTGAGGTTCGTATCAAGGCTTATTTTCTTATTTCTTATTGGAAGTGGGGGAATGGTGTTCGGCTTGTTCTCGAACGTCTTTTCAAAGCGAGGCCGCTCAATAGCCTTTCTAGATGGATGTTCTCGACCTGAACAGATCCTCAACGAGTACATGAGGCTCAAAGTTGCCCTTCTTTTTTCCAGGAAAAATTCATTTGCTTCAACATACAGACTATGAATAGGAGACGTACGGAAGGCTCCCGAGGCAAGCCGTATGCCTGCGTGGTGAACAGGATCCAACATTTTCAGGGCAGACACCCTTGCCGATCCATATACAATGCATCCATAGTCGAGGCGGGACCGAACAAGTGAGCGGTAAATGCGCAACAGGCACAAGTGGTCAGATCCCCATGACTTATGAGACAGAACCTTCAAGACATTTAATGCCTTTTGGCTACTCTCCTTCAATTTCTTTATATGACAGATAAAGGTCAATTTTTGGTCAAACATAAGGCCTAGAAACTTATGAGTCGTTTTGTTCTGGACTGGTTGGCCATAAATAGTCAATGATGGTTCCGGTATGACTCCCCGCTTCCGTGAAAAAGTAACACAAGCTGTCTTTTCAGTAGACAATTTGAATCCATTTCTGTCTGCCCAATTAACCCTGTTATTAATTGCTAGCTGCACATCACGTTCACAAATAGAAAAATTACAAGACGACGCAGAAATCTGAATGTCATCTACATACAAGGAATACTGGATCGATTTCGGAATAACACAGGCAAGAGAATTAATTTTGACTATAAAAAGGGTAACACTAAGCACACCACCCTGAGGGACACCATTCCTTTACAGGAATTCTCAGGAGAGCGTGGTTCCTAGTTTAACATGAAAGGTACGGTGTTTTAAATAGTCTTTAATAGAAGCGAGCATTCGACCCCGAATGCCAAAGGCATATAAATCACTGAGAATTCCATGACGCCAGGCAGTGTCATAAGCCTTCTCCAAGTCAAAGAAAACAAATATACAGAACTGTCGATTTACAAAGGCTTCACGGACGGCGGTTTCAAGTCGTACGAGATGGTCTATGGTTGACCTGGAAACCGAAAGCCACACTGAAACCGATCAAGCAGGCCGTGTTTTTCTAATATATACATTAGCCTTTTATTGACCATCCTTTCAAAAGTTTTTCCAAGACAGCTAGTCAAGGCAATGGGCCTGTAACTAGATACTTTAGAAGGATCTTTGCCAGGCTTTAAAATAGGAATAATATGAGCATTTTTCCATGCAAGGGGCAGCAAACCCTCTTGCCATACACGGTTAAAAAGAAATAGAACAATCTCTAAGGTAGATGGGTGGAGGTGCATAAGCATGTGGTAGTTAATGCCATCTGGCCCCGCTGCTGAAGGCTTAGAATTAAGGAGAACCATTTGAAGTTCAAGTAGTGTGAAAGCGGTGTTATATGGCTCCCTTTCGCCTCCCGTTGTTTTGATGGCCTTCTTTTCAGCCTGTACCTTATACTGCTGGAAAGTAGCTGAATAGTGTTCCGAACTCGATACGAATTCAAAATACTCTCCCAAGATATCTGCCTGCTCATTTAGGCTTTCTGGGCATAGCCCATATTTTGTTAACAAAGGAACAGAGAATGCTCGATATATGCCATTTACATTATGACTTTTATCCCTCAGTTCTTTTGTCGTTATGCTGCTATTTATTGAGGAGGCATATGCTTAAAAACTGGTGCGCTTGGATTGCCTTCGTACGTATCTAGCCCGGGCTTTCATTTTTTTGAACTCTATAAGGTTAATCTGCGTGGGGTAGCGGCAAAACCTACCCCATTCCTGGTTTTGCTTTTTCCATGTTTCACTACATTCGTTGTTCCACCAAGGTTTCGGCTGTTTTGGAAGACGAGACGATGTCATCAAGGATGTGCTTACACAGAAGTTCATTTATATTATTTATTGTGACTTCATCGAGTGATGTATAGGCAAGCAATGTAGACTGCTCAAAACGAGGCCAATCGGCCTCATTAAATTTCCATCGAGGGGTACGTTGGGAAAGTTTTATTGGTGGAAGGGTACGCTCTAACATCTCAGGATAGTGATCACTGCCATATGGGTTGGTAATAACCCTCCATGTAAATAGTGAAAGAATGGCAGCATGTGCGATTGAGAGGTCTATGGATGTGAATGTATGTGTGGTGGAACTATAATGAGTGTCCTCTTTACTGTTCATGAGGCAGAGGCCCGCAGAAAGAAGAAACCGCTCAATTATTTCTCCCCGAGTATCACGTCGGGTACTTCCCCAAAGAGGGTTGTGAGCATTCAGGTCACCCAGTATGAGAAAAGGCTGGAGAAGCTGTATCACGAGTGCCTCAAGCTCCTCATACCTGAGAGAGTATGTGGGTGGTATATATAGCGAGGAAACTGTGATCAACCGGTCACCTATAATTCGGGCAGGGACTGCATCCAGCTGAGTGTCAAATGGAACTTCCACGCATGCCAGTGACCTAGGGATGATGACTGCAACCCCCCCCCCCCCCACACACACAGAAGCGTGAGATGTGCAAGGCCTGTCCTTTCTAAATACATAAAAAGGCCTCAGAAAATTATAAGAAGTCTGCTTCAGGTGAGTTTCCTGAAGGCAGAAGGCTATGGGATGATGTTCTTCAAGCAGAGAGTAGACATCATCATAATTACATAATAATCCTCTACAGTTCCACTAAAAAATACTCAGGGTTGGGGTTGATACGTAAATTAGAGATGTAAAGGCTTGATTAAAAAGTTGAGACTAGGCCTTTTTGTTGCACTAGTCACATTGCTGTGCCATAAGAAGGAGGGATTACGGGTCTTTTCTCTTTCTGTTTTTGTTTAGGGGTCTGCCATTCCATTTCTTCTTGGTTTGATGAAGGACCAGAAGGGTTAGCAGGATTGACTGCTTCTTGTGAAGTCTGCTCTATAGGGGCAGTTTTGCCACTGTTCGCGTGGTCAGAAGCCCGCACAACGAGCCTCTTTCCACGACTGGACCCAGCCGAAGGCGGCTTCGACGTGTTGGGTCGAGCGTCACCCACAGCTGTGTTTCCCAGGTTTTTCGAGGTGAAAGCAGCAGGTGAGCCATGCTGCTCCTTAGGATGGTGGGCTGCATCCAGGGAGTTTGAGCGATGGCCTCGCTCCCCATCCCGTGGAGAAGACCCACTAGAACGGGCCGGCCGTTCAGCCGGCAGCTTTGCCTGGGGGGCAGAGGAAGCATGTGTACTCCCAGTGTTAGCTGGGGCACACGGCCTCCCTACGGTTAGGTTTGGAGCCTGAGGACAGCCCACCAAGTCTTCCAGTGAAAACTGGGTGGCCCTAGATTCCATGTGTGGTGAAGGGCCCCTGCGCACCGCATCAGAGTATGAGCCCTTCGAGATGAAGGACAACCTTTGTTTCGCCTCAGGGTAAGATATATTTTCGTTTGCTCTTAACGTCAAAATCTCTTTCTCCCTCTGCCACAAGGGGCAGGTGCGAGAATATGCTGGATGGGGACCTTTGCAGTTTGCACAACAAACCTCATTCTCACAAATGTCGGCAACATGATCGTGGCTCCCACACTTAGCGCACGTCTCCTTCCCCCGACAGCTGCGCGACCCATGACCAAAGAGCTGGCATCGGAAGCACCGCTGTGGGTTAGGGACATAGGGTCGCACACGACAGTTCAAGTAGCCAGCTTACACCAGCACCGGAAGCGTATGACGCTCAAATGTCAAAATCAAGTGTTTAGTCTTAATTTCAGTGCCCTCACGTTTGAAAGTGATGCGTTGGACGGAAACCACTTTAGATGCTCGTCGACCTTCCAAAATTTCATCCTCACTGGTCGAAAGGAGGTCATCTTCCGAGATGACCCACCGAACCGTGTTCAGCATTCTGTGCTTACTCACTGTGACCGGCAGATCACCAAGAGATGTCATTTTCAAAAGCGTCGAGCTCTGCGACTTCCTTACCACATCAACGAGTAGGTCTTCGGAATAGAGTTTCTTTGCTTTTTATTCTGCACCAATGTTTCTGTCTAGGATCTTCGCAACTACAAAAGGTAACAGTTTGGCAAGAGGTTGGTCTTGGTTTTCGGAGTGAATGACCAAGAATCTCGGGATTGTTTCGTTTTCAGGATATTTAGCAATGACAGAAAGTTCAGGGCGCTGTCTCTTAGAGAGGCGTCCAGAACCGGGGGTTTGGTTTGAGAGCGAGTCATGAAAGGCGAGAGGAAATTCGGAATCCGCGGTGCACCACCCACCACCGAGCCCAACAAGGAGTTAGGTAACGCACCATAACAAGATTGGCTTGGCTGGAGACGTTACGCTAACAGTGCTGCCGGGAAACTATACCCAAGTGTGGGTCAAGACAGAGGTCCATTGCCACCCAAGGTGAGCCCTTGCCGCCAAAGAGGGGTGAAAAAGGAGCAAAAGAAATGAGAAGGAAGTGAAATAAACAGGAAAGGTAAAAGCGAAAGATCAGAAGGCATAGTAGAAGAAAAGGCGACTAGACTGAATCATCCTGGCCGGGCCTTACCAGGACTCCCGTCTACGAGAAGCGGGGGCCGAAGTGGTGTATTGAATCACCCGGGGGGCCTCGAAGGGTCCAAACCTACCCCGGGTTTGGCTCAACCACCAGGATGCCCTTTTCCCCGGACACGGGCTCGCCACGCACAGCCAGACGTGGGTGGGTCTTAGCCACTTTTTTCTCAGGGTCTGTGGTGTCGCCAATGTGGCTGGGGTCCGTGGTGACGCTACTCATCAAGCACCTAGCACCTAAGGTGCAGGCGCCCCCTGCGGGGCTCGGGGTCCGTGGAGACGCCACTCTCCAAACACCTGCTTTCACATGTGCCCCCTGCGAGGGAACTTATTTTGAATCGACCGAAAACTGCTTGATCAATCTGGAGATTCGGTATATTGAGCCACACTTAAATTAAGTGACTCAGCATTAGCTGCTCAACCAGGGAGTGACGACAAAGTGTGAAAACTCGCAGAAGCCTCCATAATGGTTCAGGTTTCATTTGACTGATAGCGCGGCCGGCCTTGTAGGCCACGTACTCGCCCGGCCTTTTACACACTGTTTGCGACTGTGCATACTGCACCACGGAAGCTCGGTGAGTTCACGCCGAAGTAGAAATTGTGCTTTTATTAAACGGCTCGGAAGGGTCCAGGCATTTATAAAGAGTATTTCTCGTATAGCGAAGGCAACGCATGTGTAGCTGTGCGACTTCGAAAATGAAAAGGCAGCGAACTGCGAACCCGAGATGTGGTGGGAAGGACAGAATCGACGGCGCCTCCCGAAATCTTCCGATTAGCGACTCACTTGTAGCCGTTCGCCAATCACCCGCAATGTCAACGTCGTGGGTTGCTTGTCATCACTGATTCCTACTATTCGTGGTGAGAAGCTCGCTAGGGGCGCTTCTGTTTTCCTCACTGTCGATAGTGCACGTTCCACCCCCACAGTCATGTTTTAATTTTTATTTTGGATAGAAAGTTTTCAATTCACGTGCTTGCACCAGCAGAGGAAGTTTGAATATCCTTACTCTGGATTGTGAAATAATTCCACCAGGCGGCGATACCCAGACTTCTCGCCGCGAACAGAGGGCTGAATGGTGCATAGCTGCTCCCCGAGCCCGGAGCAAGTGAAGCCACCAGAAGTTCAATACTTGTCCCGGAATACGGGCATCTACGGGCGTCATAGTTCATTCAGTCGATTATTTGGATCATGGTTTTTTTGCCTTTGAGTAAGTTTTAATATGATCCATTTTTTGAATTAAAACCCAATATTAAGGGACATATCAACGTGGGACATATGAACACTTGATCAACTAGCATCTCAAAGTCTTCGCATCCTATGACTTCCCACGAGAATTCTTGGGTCTGCTAGCGCTCTAACTGCGCAACAAGCAGACCTTTTTGAAATCGCAATAAAAACTCCAGCGCCCAAAACGCTGTTCAAGCCAGCACTCGAAAGAGTTGAAATGTCTGTCAAGAGTTAACTTCCGCGAAAAACCGCTCATTTTCTGTGAATTCATACCTGTTTGCTCCAGCCGTCCTGTGGAGATCACTGCTTTCCCATAGAGTTATTATAATGTACGCTAAAGGTTCAGCTGACGCAAAATGAAGCAGAGAGCAACCATGCGAAAATTGGCTTCCGGTAATGCTATTCAATGGAAAAAGTGAGTGAACTTTCTCCCTGCGCTCGATTACAAGAACAAATATCCCGAATAATTTGTATGTACTAGGTAGCTTAGAACATCTATCAGTGAGACAGACAAAATAATTAGCCAGTTACGGCGTTTTCCTTCCAATTTCATCGCATTAAAAACGGTGCTACAACGGCTTACTACATGTATTGTTGTGCACTATCGGACACTGCTAGCGTGAGCGCGACGTCGGCGGTTTGCACCATAAGGGATACACGTGCCAACAGAACGAAGGACATTCGTAAACCAAGAGACACGGCAAGAAGTATACAGTAAAACTGGATCAGTAACTACCCGCGGATGTACGATCAAAATAAATTGTAGGCCACGTAATAAATTCCTATTTTAAATATGTAATGACTGCTCTATTCTTTCAGCTCTGTGCGAAGATATGCTTGTTCTACGTTCAAGGCATCACCCGCACGCTCGAAATCTTTAAAAAAAAGAG
The DNA here is from genome assembly GCA_013358835.2 of Ixodes persulcatus. Taxonomy (NCBI): domain Eukaryota; kingdom Metazoa; phylum Arthropoda; class Arachnida; order Ixodida; family Ixodidae; genus Ixodes; species Ixodes persulcatus. The sequence continues at coordinate 26,198 of JABSTQ010007837.1, forward strand.
AATGATAAAAGGTGCTCGGCAGAGAAAACAATGCGAAGAGACACCTTTTATAGCCCACGTACGTTATGCCGTTTTTTTTGCCCGCCGAGGTGAGCTGCTGATCGCAGGCCGTTAGGAGGCTGAACATAAATTGCGCTTTTGTTGTGTGTCAAGTGAAATGTGTTTGAATGCAATATAGTAATTGGCACGTGAAAAATATATTGGCAGTTTCTGAAAATTAAAACACAGGTTCATTATTCAGTCAATTGTTCCATCTCTTGGCTTAGGCCTCAATGCTGCAGTATTAGGAGCGAATGCAATTCAGCATTGGTTCCTAATACGAAACAATTTACACTGGGGAATAGTGAAACATTCACGCAAGGCTCGATCACCTGTGTTTTGTGATGACTTCCAGAGTCAATTTTGGCAAGAAGGTAGGTCCTGCCATCACTATGGTAAATCCGAACAGTGTGGCAGCCAACACACCTATTGTCCTTCCTAATCCGTGGATCAGTTCCGAGTTCACGCAGATGGATTCACGCTGCAAACAAAAACAGTCGTTAGTTTCTAGAAGCAAGTTAAGAATAAACCTCTGCAGTCTTTCACTGCGTCCCATTTGCCTGAGCCTCGTAGATCAAAGAAAAGTTCCATTTATGCGAAGTAAAACCTTGTAACAGACAATTTTTACGAAAACGCAGCTACATAGATTATCATCCGCGTTTTCGCATATCATGCCTTCTGCCTGCTGCACGAGTGGACACTTTATCGCACTTCTGAGCTTTACACGCGCTTAAAGTCTTTATAAAGATCACTAATCTAAGAATTTGCGTTTAGCTCAGTGAGTTTGTAATTCGAACTCTGTTTTTATTTTCACTGAGTAAAAATAAAGAAGCGTGAATTATCGTCATTCATTTAGCAATTCCTTTGTTTTGACAATCCCTGACGGCCGCAGTGGCCGGAAATTTGTTTCCGGAAAAAGTTTTTTCTTAAAAAGCTGCAACATTTAAACAAAAATTACCAAGAATATAGAAATACTTCGCACTTTGCTTTTTAGCTGGAATATTTTAATCTGAGATTTGTAGCGCTTGGTCAGTATAGGAAAGATAACTTTGCTAGATTTCAGGAAATGAAACTCTTTCAGCAGCCACGCTGCAAATTTCAGTAATTTGCCAAAACATAACATAAAAAATTTTTTTTTTTATTTTTTTAAGTGCAAATCTGGTTTATATACCGACGAGCTGGAAATCTCCAATTAAATTAATTTAGCTAGAATAATAGTCAAAAAGTGAGTTAGCGAATTTAAATAACGAAGTCACTTATTGCTTATCTGCACTCGTGCCCTGACCTGCGCCTTGGTCGATAATAGTGTTCTGCAGAAATAATTTCTTGTTTGTTTGTTTATAGTGTACTTTCTGTTTTGAATATTAGGAATCTTAAGAAAACCACCTTGTATACAACCTAATTTTCCCATTTACAAAGGCCAAGGTAAATTTGGTTTTTGTCACTTCTAGCAAATCCTATAACGTATTTGAAAAAAGGGCATAAGGTATAATTAAAATATATCACACGAATACTTACTTTATTTTCAATTTTTGTAATTATTGCTAATTACCACTTTTTATTCCTTCCACCTGTCCCGAACTGCATGTTTGACCGTCCTCTCTTTGTCACGACTAAAACAACTGCACTGGGACATTTCCCTGCCACTCAAAATAGATTTCATTATGCTAATTAATTAAAATATATTTTAATTTTTAGTTTAGAACGATCTCGAAAAAACCGAACTGTGCCTGTTTGATCATTTTGGAAAAGATTGGTTCGTTCTTCCGTGTAAACATTTTAAGATATATAATAACTTTGCTATTACCACAGAGGTGAATCATACCTATTTCTATTGCATATATGTTCATAAATATACGTACGAGACCACATTTGATTAAGAAATATGAATGAAGGAATATTTTGAAAGTCTAGCGAATTCGGGGTCAATTTTTTTTTTTTTTTGCTTTTAAGCCTAATAAATTATTTTATTTCATTTTTTTATCTGCATCTAGGTATCATTGTGGTTTATTAAAATATATAAACAAATGTATGGTATCTTTCCTTCTTGGTCTGCTATATTATCCAGATTATATTATGTAATTATTTTAATCATCAGTGTATATATTATTTTCAGATGTTGATAAAACAACCAGCGTGATTTACCCGAAATTGCAAATATCGTGGTTCATTTGTTTTTCAGTTTAGGGTAAGAACGACAATATTTGGGTCCAATTATTTAAAGTACTACTAGTCGAAAAACAGAACGATACCCGCTGATGGTATCCGATGAAGCGGCCCAGAATGTTGGCGTTGTTGACAACATTGAAGTGAGACAGCCGCACTGGCTTGGGCTGCCCCGTTGAGCCCTACATCGATCAGAACAAAAGCCGGATAGCTTACAATAAATGCCACGTATAAATACACGGGGCTCTTGGTTTACTGAAAATATTTATACTCCGCAACACCTTTCAAAAAAAAAACAAAAAAGAAACACCGAAACTTAGGATTTTCATTGGAGGGTTTTGTTATAGGTAGCACCACACGTAGAACTGTGATGAGTGGTGCAGATATATTTAAGGTTTTTTTGTCTTGATAAAAGCGCGGCTTTGGGGTCTACTTTCGAATTTTCACAAAAAACATGCCGCGAGCATGATCGAGAAGACACGCTTCTCCGTAGATCCAGGAGATTCGTGTTTATTCATTCCCGGAGTATAAAGGTAGGGAGGCAAAAATGACCTTGCCTAGTCAGTGTGGCAGTAGTTCACTCTCGAACATTCTTGGTCGAATATTCGACATACCGAGTGTAGCAGATAAGAAGTCAAGCGCGGTCTTGCCACTTCATTCAATCTCGCGCTAACTGGCTGCCACGCCGACACACCTTCGCCCGCTGATGCCACCGTCGATGCTCGCTGCTGCTTTCTCGACATTTGTTCCTCATTTTCTTCCTGGCACAAGTTCGCCGATTCAAACTTTATTTCAGTCATATTATTTATCGCCTCTTCGCTTTCGTACATAATAATATAGCTTTTTGGAGCATTCTTAAACTGAGATCCAGAGGAAACGGCAAGCTCGGAGGATTTTCTGTTGGCAATTTATTTACCATCAAACTGGCGGAGGCAAAAACTAATGTCTTTTCTCAGCTGTCGGTGAGCGCATGTTTGGCCCGTTGGTTATTTTGTCACTTTTAAAACTACTTCGCTAGGACTCTTCTATCACACTGTCAAAGTTAATGTCCTCGTGAATAAACACGTATTAACATTTCCACAATTTAAAATAATTCAATTAAAGCAACGCTGTGTACCTTTAAGGATTTTGTTTTGTCAAAATTTGGAGAGTTCTTAAGGGAGAACTACCTCAAGACCTTTTAATATCCTTAATATCTCCAGAAAATCAGAACTCACCTTTTGTATTGCAAATTATTATTGTACAAGAACAACCTTGTCATATATAAATCAAGACATTTTCCAAAAATAACTAGAAAATTAGAAATTTATTTTTAATGACATCTTTATTTGGTTTATACTTAATTTAAATATATATATAGTGTTTGAAGAAATGTATACAGTCTTCCACTCGCTGAGGGTCGACACAGTAATCGTTCCATTTTCACACAACGAGCAACACTTTACTATTTACACCGCTGAGAATAATACATCGATATTCGAAAGCTTGCAAGGTCCAAACGCCATCGTCCACGTTCATCGTCGTTCTTCTTTTTTTTCGTTTTTTTTTCGTACGCACGTGCCGGGGCAGCTTAGCAGACTTCTTTCTTTTCTTCCTCTACTCCTATTCGTCTAACGCCAACAGAGGTTTATCCGACGTTAGTTGCAACACAATCCCCACCAAATGGTTCGAACCCATTCTAAATTTCAGTTGCTTTTATTGGATAAAGCAAGTGTACCGGTCGTTTTAGCAACAATCCTTGTTTAAACGCACGACACATGAACGAATCTTTCCATCCCGACCCAAACACTTGTTCAATCCTGCCATCTTCCACAGCAAACGCGGAAGCTGCTCCTTAAGCTGGACAAGCTGTCCGACCTCAAGGACGTGGATTTCTTTTGCTTTCTTTCATAGGTGGATCGGAGCTCTCTCAGATACTCCAATCGCCACGTCTCCCAAAATCTGTTAAGAAGCTCCTTCCATGCGTCTCCAAGCTGGCGGAGCACCTCAGGTGACGAAGCAAGTCTTTTTTCTCCGCCACCGGAAGCGCCGTCAGCCTTCGTCCCGTGAGGAAGCTTGCAGGAGTGAGCGACTCGCCCTCGTCGATCTCATGGTAGACAAATGTGAGGGCCGTGAAATTTACCACGGCTTCAATCTCGCAAATAATTGTGTGTAATTCTTCCGAGTCCAAAACATTCTTACCCATCACTTTCCTGAGCCCAACTTTACCGATCGGAGAGTCGCTCGTAGAAGCCTCCCCACCATGGCGCCCGCTCAACAATATAGCGCCACTCAATATTCGCGTTGGCGAAGTGGTCTACCACCTCTGGGTGTCGGAGCGTCTTCCAGAGTTCGGCAGTCTTTGGATGCCTCTTGAAGGACAGCGCATTGTCCGAGTACACGATGCGACACAAAACCCTTCGCGATACGACCTTCGGAAACGCAAGAAGAAGTTTTTGTCGAGACGTCCGGCACGAGCTCCGAGTGCACCGCGCGCGTGACGGCACAGGTAAACAAGGCAATGTATGCCTTATGCGTGAGTTCATTTTCTTGCAGTACATCGCCCCGCAAAGTCTATGCCGACCACCTCAAGGGGTCCGCCTGCTGGTTCTCGTACCCGGCAAAGGGTCCGTTGAAGCACTGGAGGAGTGGCACTGAACCTCTGGCAGGTAAACGCAAGCATGCACTACCTTCTTCACCAACTGTCTTCCGCGGATGATCCAGTACCTCTCGCGAAGCTGCATGAGAGTGTCTCGTGGCCCCCCGTGCATCATCTGTCGGTGAGCTTCGATGGTCAGCAAGGTGGGATACCGATGTTCGTTGGGCAGCACGATGGGTTCACGTTCATCACGAGTCAGGTTTGCTGATCGGATATGGCCTTTGATCCGGAGCACTCCTCTTGGTCGGAAGTTTGGAAATTTCGCAAGGCTGAACCAGGCGGCGCTGCCTTTTCCCAGCGGCACAACTAATCTCGGAGGCAAACGCCGAGCTTTGTGCCTTCTTTATCCAAACGGTTTGTGCTGCTGTGGATCTCTCAGCGCTCAGCGATCCTGTATTTTTGATTAGTGATTGAAGGTTATGGACAAACCGAAGCACCCAGGCTGTTGTTCGGTGTAGTCTCACCGCCGAACTGAAATCTCAAGATGTCGATGAACTCCACGGACGTATCTGCAGTAATAAATGACTACAGCTTTCGAAGCTTGCTCCTCGAGCTCGTCGGGGGAAAGCTCTCCAACAGTTTCTTCGGGCCATTTGGTTGCTGGAAGCTGAAACAACTTGTCCGGGTCCAGCAGAGCGAAGAAGAAAGCAGTCGATCACATTCAGCTCGGGTCATCAAATCTGCGGGATTTCCATACCCGGGCAGTGGTGCCACTTTGGCCTCCCTGGGTTCGTTGTATCTCCAGTACTCAGGTTGTCACAAATCATTTCCAATCTGGAGGGC
>JABSTQ010007838.1:0-36813 GCA_013358835.2 Ixodes persulcatus
TAACTGAGGCTCCTGCAATGCGCTTACATGTAACTCGTAGTTTGCAGATATCGGGAGGTTTATTCTGTCATCGCATTCGGTTCATAACCTAACCACATTCCACATTTTTTTTCCAGGTTCTGTAGTTCTCCATATGGACTTAATTACCCTGGAAGTTAGATTGCCTTCCACATGAAAGCTGGACGTGGCCCACTAATTATTTCTCAAGAATAAAGGTATGAACATGTTTCGCTTCGTACTGCATCTTAGGTGCACTTGCTTGAAATTTCTTACTAAAACATAGTCTCGTGCGAATAGTAGATTTTGAGTTGAAAGCGAATAGAGGAATTGGCCGAATATTGTCGATTTGAATGTCGAATAGTTTTCCACGCTTTTTACTATCATTGCATAATGCTTAGACGAAAACCCAGCTAAACTCGTGAAGGTTGTTCCACTTGTTCGTTTATAAGCCAAGTATATTCTATCTATATTTATGAACTGTGACCTCAGAAGTTCTGATGTCTTAAAATGGCAAGTAAACGATGGATTTGACATGAAATGAATTCTATAGAGATGCCCAATTGAGTGAATTTACAAATCTTGCTATATAAAATAATCTTTCTTTAATTTGAGTTAAAAAATGAAAGCCGTTTACAATTCCCTGTAACGTCGGATTAGAGCGCAGCTCTTGAGGAGTAGGATGGAAGGGTACTGAGGGATAGGTGACTCCCTGAGGTCACGTGACTTCAGGGGGGGGTCACGTGACCTCAGGGGGGTGACCCTCGTGAGGGTAACTCTCATAACCCTCGTGACCTTTGTGAGGGTGACCCTTGTGAGAGTAACCCTTGTGAGGGTAATCTTTTTGAGGGTAACTAACTCTTGCAACCCTCGTGAGGATAACCCTCGTAACCCCTCACGAGGGTAACCCTCGTGACGTCATTAAGAGAAACTTGCCATAATGCGACACGCGACACCGACCAATCCGGAAACGGGCAACTAAGAGCTGCGCTCTAAGAGCTGCGCTCTGCCTAACATAGTATACTCTTGCATAACAGTCAGCTTAATTTTGAAACTTTTACTACGAAGTAGGTATACACATTCACAAAGTTTCCATTTATTTTCAAATACAGCCGGCACAAGTGCACCATCCCATGTTCAATGTATGCTTTTCTTCCAGGCACGCAATTGCGATATTTCTACTTTCCCAAGTGTTTATCGTGGCGGGTTATCCTGTTGAGTGCGCTTCTTACCGAGCACTGATGTAATGCAGAGAAGCAACACCTGCGGAGCTCGCTTCCGCGGGTATTGCTTCTCTGCAGTGCAACGGTGCTCGGTAAGAAGCGCACTCAACGGGACTGGGCCGCCGTAACCAACACTTCGAAAAACACGAATAGTGCAGTTCTTCTCAAAGCTAATATAGAATAGTGTATTATTCAAAACTACTGTTCGAAATTCCGAATATTCGCACAACCCTACTAACACGGTGTTTAATTATGTCTGGGAAGCACAGTTGGCAATAACTTCTGAAAATAACTTGTGTCAACAGGCTTGAAGTAACTCATTGGACGTGGCAATTCTGCCTTCAAAGGCAATTTCCGAACTTCCCTTGTTAATATGGTTTCGTATCATAAGTCACAAGTTGGTTTTGCCGTTTAGTGCCCACCAGAGTTCAGCTGAGGCTCCTTCAATGCGCTTACATGTAACTTATAGTTTGCGGAAATTGGGAGGTTTATTCTGTCATCACATTCTGTTCATAACCTAAGCACATTCCACATTTTTTGTTTTGTTTTCCAGGTTCTGTAATTCTTCATATGGACTAGATTGCTCAGAAAATTAGAGATTGCCTTCCACATGACAGCTGGACATGGCCCACTAATTATTTCTTAAGAATAAAGGTATGAACATGTTTTACTTAATACTGTATCTTGTGTGCACTTCCTTGAAATTTCTAACACACTGTTTAAGCAGCTGTTAATTTCTGGAATGTGCAGCTGGCATTAACTCCTGAAAGTAACTTGGTCTCACAGCCTAGTCACATTCCCTGGGCACTAGATATTTAATTTGAATTGTTCCCGCATCAAAAATTAGTTTACGTGTTGTCTGTAACTTGCAGCGGCAGAAAGCTGTAACTCTCAATCACTGAGCTGCACGTCATGCGTGGCGACGGGAATCGTTCCGACATTAAAACTTAGCTGGCATGTTGTCCGCACCTTGCAGCAATGGCCAGAGCCTGTTGAACTGCTAGCTGCAGTGATTTAACAAAACGGACATCTCAGTTAACAATAAATATAGCAGTTAAATGCTATATTTATTGTTCACTGAGACGTCCGTTTTGTTAAGTCACTGCAGCTAGCAGTTCAACAGGCTCTGGCCGTCGCTGCAAGGTGTGGACAACACGCCAGCTAATTTTGCATGTAGGAACGATTCCGGTCGTCGCGCATCACGTACAGCTCAGTGATAGAGATTTACAGTTTTTTGCCGTTGCAAGTTACGGACAACACGCCAGCTAATTTTCGATGCCGGAACAATTCCCGTATCTGTGGATCACGTGCATGAGAGTTACGGTTTTCTGCCATGCTTCTACGGGTGAAGTTACGGGCAAAAACCGTAGGGCCTCATTACTGTCATGCACGTAATACCTAGTTAAAGCTGTGACCGTGATGCAAGACAACGGAAATTGTACCGGCATCAAAAATTAACTGGCAATTTCAGTAATTTGACGTTTTTTTTTTTTTTTTACAGTGCAGGCCGTGGAAACTGCCAGAGAGATTTGCGATTAGTTGCGTCCCAGATGCAATTTCTTTGAGCAGTCACCTACAGCACACTAAGCCAGATAAATTCAAAATTACATGTGCGTGACATAATATGCCTCTTGTGACACAACTGGGCACACGTTTTGTCGCCTACAGCAATACTGAAGCCAGACAAGCGGTAAGGCATATTTAATTGACGGAGCTTAGAACGACTGGGGACGCTTTCACTGAAGCTTGTTTTACTGCAATACACACGTGTATTGCACGCGTGTAACAAGCTTCAGTGAAAGCGTTCCCAGTCGTTCTAAGCTCCGTCAATTAAATATGCCGTACCGCTTGTCTGGCTTCAGTATTGCTGCCTAAGAGCAATCTAGAAAATCTGGAATCCTCACCTTTGAACGAGAATGAACTGGCACCTGCTGCCTTGTGGGCCATGGAAACTGCAAGAAAGATTTGCGATTAGTTGTGTCCAAGTAGCAATAAACGATTTGCAATTTTCCCAAGCGCCCCGGCCCGCGCGTGAGGAATTGTGGGAGAGATTGTCCCTCGCCTGGCCGCTCTGCCTTGAGGTCGCATTGCCTTGTCGCTTGTCTCCTCTTAATCCTCTGTTTTTCGGTTTCATTGCCTATTTTTATCTATTCCAGTGTATTTTTTATTGCTTCTAAGTGTTTCTATTCTCCCCTGCGCATGATATTTCTTGCAAATATATAGTATTTGTGTCTTTATTTTGCCTTTTTCGACGGGAGTGCCGACGCACAACACGCCGCTTCGCGCGTCGTTTCCCGGGTGAGTACTATCATTGCTATCGATTCTTATCGAGCTGTTAGCTGTTCATTTTGTTTCATTTGACCCGCGTGCAGTCAAGAGGAGCCGTTTATGAAGACACGCGCACATGTCATAGGGGTAGGCAGAGCTCTGAATCAACAATCGCGACGCGAGTGCCGAGTGCGCTGCGATTTGGTAGCCCGCGCTCGCTCCGTTGACGCGCACTGTATCGTGTTCCTTCGAGTGCCGCTTACTTGACTAAGATACAGCAAGCCGCTCTGCACGGGCTGTATCTTCTGCGATGCGGGCTCATGCTTGGTATTTCACAATAGTTGAAATTGAACTCTGCACTGAATCTTGAAACATAACAAACAGAATGTGCATGCCAAAAGGAATAGCAAATGAAACACGCACCATCTATCTATTTTCGGTTTTCGTCCTCAAGAAGCTGTCGTATAGGTAGCCCCCCTTGCTTAAGCCGCTCCTCCCTAGTGTCCCGGTTGGGTCTCGTCCTGATGAATCGTCGGTGGAGACCTGAGGTGCGGTCAGCATTAGATTAGACCTTTTGAGACAGGATCCATATACTTGCTGAGAGGAAGTACACCCAAACGAATCTCAGGCATGTCATTTATAGTGCGTTTTAAATTGAGAGGCCTGATGTAAAATGAGACGTCAATACTGACGCACCCTTTTTGCGAATCTAAAATTTGAAGGCCTTGTTCCCCCTCGCTAGGGGGACAAGGCACATGAATCTCGGCACGTGGATGAAATTTTTTACCTTAACATCCCGACTCAATGTCCAACGCCGAATAATCGGCCACCACACTTTTAGAATTTTTTTTTTTTTTTTTTAGAAAACACCGAGTCATTGACCACTCCTACAAAAGCCTGAACCAAGCCTACTCGTACCGTGGCTTGTTTGCTCCGTGCTGCCCTCGAGTTAACTCGGGCTGACAATGTGTTTTTTAAATGGAACCCACGTTTTTAGTTTCGGTTTCACTTGTTGAGGCAGGTGGATACTTTTGTAAAGCTTCCTCCCTATGCGTTTCCGAGTCAACATTTTTGCAATGGCCAACCCCCGGGCTTTGATTTTGCGCTCCTTGACGAATGCTGAAACTCATATAGGCGGGCAATAGCTCACCTTAAAAATACTTGCTCTTGGTGGCCGAGAACAAACTCGTGTTCCTGATTGGCAGCCACTTACTGCCAAGAATTGCTGCACATATCCGAAAGAACCCAGTCTCAGTCTAATACAGATGCTTTGGCCGGACGGTGACACAAAAGCCTGACACAAGACCAGTATAAAGACCGGAAATAAAGTGTCTGTGAGGAATGAAACAGACAACTCAGAGATTTTGCGCTCCTCAAGCCCGTAACTCAGTGAGGCATCAATCAGTCACCTTGAAAACACTTGCCATAAGCGGCAAAGAGCAAACTTCTGGCCTTGATTTGCTGGTGCTTGCCGCCAAGACCTGCATGTACGAGGGGCGTTCATAAAGTTCGTATTATTGTCACGAAGGAATAGGGATTCAGCAATCAAACTCGAGTAGGAGCTGAGACTTTGTCTACATGTTCGCCACCAAAAGTTACCCCCTTTTTCCAGCGATTCACCACATGCCGGTAGCCATTGTTATAGAACTCTTCGTATTGAGTGTTCAGGAATCGCTCCACTTGAGCAATCACTTGGTCGCTGTCCTTGAAATGCTTTCCTCTTATTTGGCCACACTGGAAGCGTATGTGCTTTTTAACCAAAGTGTCATAAACTGAGGTGTTGTCCCCGAACAACGCTTTCACATTGGAATGAATATCCGTGGCATTGCTTCTCTTCAAATGAAAACAACGGATCACTGCATGTGCTTGGCACCGACGGGCGGTGCCATTTTAGTTTCAACTCACTAGCGGCGTTCCGAGCTACTATAGCATGCAATGTTTATATTGTGCGGAAACTAGAGGGACGCGCGCTCATGTTGATGCCTGTTTTGTTTCGTTTTTTTTTTCAATTTTTTGTGCCGATAATACCAACTTTATGAACGCCCCTCGTATAAGAAAGAACCCGGTCTGAGTCAAACTTGGGTGTTTTTGCAGAAGATAGACAACGAAATACTAATGCAAGACCACTACAAATAGGAAATGGCATCCAAGAGGAATGGAACACAAAACTCATATAGGCGGGCAATAGCTCACCTTGAATCTACTTGCTCTTTGTGGTCGAAAACAAAGTTGTGTTCCTAATTGGCAGCCATTTCATGCGAAGAATACCTGCACATATCTTAAAGAACCCAGTCTTAGTCTAACACAGATGCGTTGCTCAGACAGAGACACAAAAGTCTGATACTAACCACAAAAAGCAAGAAATAGTGTCTGCGAGAGATGCAAACAGACTCAGGTGGAGAGGCTCGTTCTGTTTCACCTTAGTCAAATAGTGTAGCTCATTTTGCTAAAACAATGCATATTTTCTAAAAAAGGTATAATGTATATTTTGCCTCATTTAGCAGAGTTTACTGCCAAGGATACCTGCGCACCAGAACAATTCAGACTTAGTCACAGTTTTTTTTTCTTTTGATGAGCGACAGCAGAATCCCAGACGGGTGATGAAACAAAATATGGGTCCAGCAAAAAAAAACGTGAAATTTGGGGGTTTTATGTGCCGAACGAATGACGAGCATCTGGCACGCCCCAGCGGAGGACTGAGGATTAATTTGGACCACCTGGGGATCTTTTGACGTGCAACCGAAAGCTCGGTTACACGGCGCCTCCTCCGAAATAAGCCTCCGTCAGACTGCGGGCACCTCGGCCGGGATTCGAACCCGCCACATGGGGATCCGTAGGCCAGCGCTCTTGCCTCGGAGTCACCGAGGCGGCAGAGCCCAGCAAGACAGGCTAGCTTGCCTTGATGCAAGCACAGTGCGTTGGCCGACAAATGAGGTTCTATTCTTGGTCACTCGTCATATTTGGTGGGAATAGTAAAGTAAATGAAAATAAGGCAATCTCTCTTGCAGCCGACAGCTGCGAACAAAATTCATATACCTCGATAAACGACCTGGAAATAATAATTTATTCGCTAATTCACCTTTAGAAGCGTTTTAATTATACCCTGCGGCTTCCTAGTGCTCGTAATAGATTCTCAGTAAGAACGGCTTTCAATTTTTTTTTTCTTGCGCTCGTTGCTGTTTGCTTCCTCACCCTTAAAATGCTGACAACTTGACATAGAAATAATAAAAGATGTGTTTGAAATGTGATGAACATTGGCATTTCCAAGTTTTAGCCCTGCTTACTGCCCCGACCGTGCCACCATACCATACCTGAGTGCAGTGACGAATGGTCCCAGGTGCTATGACCCAACCGTACATGGCCTTCCGGCGTGGTGCGACCCGTGCAGCACCTATGCTTCGTGATGGAGCCAGTGAGTGAGGTGCGACCTGCTAGAGCTGTGCAAGCCACAGCTTTACAGCCTGCAAAGGGTGAGAAGATGCCCCTCCCTTTGCAGAACTTGCAATAGCTCACGAAGAAGCTATTGCAAGCACTAGGGAGCCACAGTGTGTGAATAAAAGCACTTCTGAATGTGAATTAGTGTGTAAATTGTATATATATACATGCACTAAAAAAAGGCAAAAAAAAACAAACAAACAAAAAAACGTCTTTACGTGGGCTTGAACCTAGAGCTACACTGCCCTTGATTTCAGTTTCAAGGCCCGCTTCAGACGTGGAACTTTTCCAGCAATTTTGAGGTGGCTGGCGGGTTGTTCCCTAGGTTTTCCCAGATCAACGCGAATCGCTGAGATCGGGTTCAGCTTAAAACGGACGAGCAACTAGAACTAGGAGAAGTGTGAAGCGGCAGCAGCCAATCAGGGACGCGATATTTTCATGTAACACCCCTGTGGTGGTGATGATGACAGCTAAAACTTGGCTCTGGTATGAAATGGATCGTTTTTGAAAATAAACTGTTTTAAAATGATGAGTTAGTATTCTCAGCACAAATTAAAGATATAAAAACATGTTTTTTTTTTATATAACCGCGCATCTAAATAGTGCAAAAAAAATAAAATTTCGTGATGATGATGGCAAGTCATAGCAATTCGGTTGCTGCGTGTGAACGCGGGCGGCCCCCGTGTTGCGAGGTCATGTTGCTGGGTGAAATTGCCCCGTCTGAAGCGGGCCTTGTTGACCCGCTTCAGAAGGTACAATTTCAATTTCACCCAGCAACAAGGCCCGCTTCAGACGAGGCGATTTCACCCAGCAACTTGACGTCGCAACACCAGCAAGACGGGCGCCCGCGTTCACACGCAGAAACCGAATTGCTACGACTTGTCATCATCATCGTGAAATTTTATTTTTCTTGCACTATTTAGATGCATACTTATATCCAAAAGAACATGTCTTTATAACTTTAAATTGTGCTCAGAATACTAAATCATCTTTTTGAAACAGTTTATTTCCAAAAACGATCCATTTCAAACCAGAACTAAGTTTTCAGTTGTCATCATCACCACCACAGGTGTGTCGTGTGAAAATATCACATTCCTGATTGGCTGCTGCCGCTTCAAACGTCTCTGAATTGTCCGAGTTGCTCGTCCGCTTCGAGCCAAACCCGATCTCAGCAATTCGTGTCGATCTACGGAAAGCTAGGAAACAACCCACCAGCAACCTCGAAATTGCTGGAAAAGTTGCCCCGTCTGAAGCGGGCCTAAGACACCCTATTGTCTGGTACAAAGACCATTTAGGAACGTTCGGGTGTTTAAACATTGTAATAACCTTTTTACAAAAAAAAACAACAACAACAACAACAGAAAAACACATTTCAGAGGGAAACGTTAAGGAGGGAATGTACCAATATGTTCAGTGAAGTTCTGTGACAAGACTCGGGACTCGAGCAGGAATGCCGTTATCCTTGGTGTGACCCCATGAAACTGTCTTGCTGCCTTTGCTGGGGTTTATCTGACTGAAGTACCTGTATGAAAAGTAGAAGAAACGTATGTGAATAACACTCATTATTAATACGAAAATTTGTCAACATCCAAAATGACCCATGGAGAAAATTTTGCGAGGAATTTTTCGGCCACGTTGGCCGAGTCACCTCTCGTGGCCAATGTTTCATTGCAACTTTAACTGTAGTGAACAGTTATAGGGTATATTACAAACGTAGCGCAGTTTGATACGAAACTACAACACACAGAACAGCACTCTAATACAGTATGTTGAGGTACCTCTGAACAAATTCCAGGGTTTCATGGTGCCTCCTTCAAATACCTGATGTTGAACATCAAATATGTGCGCCAAGAAGTGAGCAAACAGTGACTTCCAATTAGTCTCAAGCACCAGCGACATGTCGACAAGGAGTGCAATATGTAGAAAAGGTCGTCTAGAAGTCTGCAGCCAACATGAAAAAGCAAGATATAACGATATCAGAATAAGATCACACAAAAAAGGCTCGTTGTAGTCATCTACAATCTAGGCACAGCGATGAGTCGACCAACGTACAGCCGCGATTCACTTTGCGTTGATTGAGGTGAAACATGGTCAACAAAAGGATAAAAAAACGCGTTTTTTTTTACACTATTTGCTTTGCGCAGTTGGGCGACGTCACAAAAATCTGACTCACTCGCTAGCGTTTCTGAACTTCGTTCGGCGCCAGTCGGCACCACAGATCAGTAGTCGGCACTCATGGTCTAAACGGGAGGAAAAGAGTACGAGCTCAGAGCCGAGCGTCGATCGTGACTTTCCTAAAGAGAAGCTCCGGTAACACTTCGGCGACTCGTCAGCTTCAAACAACGCCTCTTCGAACGAGCCCGCGAATCCAATGCGCCAAACGGTCGCGGCAGAAAGCAAGCCGGAAGGAAGGGGGCTGGAGGCTGAGTATCCGAAAGAGACGCGGCGCTGGTTTTTACGTCTATTTCGCACATGAGATAACAAGATAGCAAAGCTAGCCGAGTGTGAACACTGACTGACGTTACATTGGAGTACACGCAGTCGAAACGACGCCTGCAACAGAGCACAGCGGCACAGCTAGAGGCTTTCAATAGGGGACACGCGTTCAAATAAGCTGTGATTTCAAAATTTTATGTCTCCTTTCTGTCCTTCGGTGTTTACTTTGATCCGTGTACACCAATGCACTCAATGCTGCAAGTAATAAAGTCGTGCATACGTACCTTTCGAAGCGATTGAAAGTGTGCTGGTTTCGCTTGGTGACCACGAGCAAAGACCGCGACGAACTATAATCCGTCGGTCGCGCCTGTGGCGCCGACGAAACCGACGCCCGGCCGCTGCGCAGTTCGCATGCTCGGCGGCTCTCTCGCCGGCTTGGCGGCTTGTCCTCGGCTACAGCGAAGGCTCGCGCCCTTCGAACAGAGGAACTGCATCCGGAACCTGAACTGGCGCGCGCGCGGGTTGACGATGGAATCATGAAAACTCATCTGAAAAAAACGAGACTGTAACGTATCGTTTGATGGCGCCAATGCACGTATTTTTCACGTCCTTTTTTATACAGTGAGCGAATTTCGCGAAACAGGCGACGAAGAGTGGTGGGTGAAATGTGCTCGCATGTTGTCGTGGATTTTGTGTACGACGTAGGATTACCCAGAAAGGTGGGTAAATATCGATAAATGCGCGTAAGAACTACGTGCGCGTGGCCTGTCAAACCTATTCACCCTCATTATTTTATCGTCCGAACTGACCTTGTCGCGTATCGCGTTCGATTTGGGTCCCAACACCGATTCTTCTTGTATTGCGATGTTGTGTTGCAACATCGAATTGTATCGCGGTACGTTGGGTTTATTGTTCGGCGATCAAGTTTTGTTGCATTACAACAACTACAAAAAACATTTGTTGGAAAACGATTACTCCAATAAGCTCGTCGTTATTGGGATATTTCATTGAAAGGTAGATCCCGGGTGTTCCAGCTAGTTATTCTGAAGGGTTCGGTGGTTGTCTAGCATTTCATGCGCGCGAGGGTGTGTGTACTGTGTGCCGTACCAACAGCTGTACATACTTGCACTGTCGATCAATGTTAATGTTTTCGCAACGCAGAACGTTTGTGGTAAGTGTGTATCCCCACCCAATATCTTTCTCTCGCGTATTGCCGTATGGTAACTCGTGCTGTCTTGCGATATCATTCACGCGATGTCGTATATGGGGGCATACCGATATCCACGTTTTGCTTCACGAACGGTCAATATCGTGTTACGTTTCCTCTTACTCCGCGGTATATGCCGACGTAATTCATGTTGGTAACTATTGGTATCCGTTCTGAGATATATGCACGCGATATCATATTGTATTCTCCTTTGGGCCCGTGGTCGACGACCGATATTTATATATCGTGTGGCCGTACAGTATGTCCATGTCGGTCACCAATATGCACGCGATGTCGTATTCTTTTCCAATAACCGCGCATTATATCGGGGTATTGTGCTCCAATATCGTGTTGTATACCAATAACCGCAAGTTCTGTCGGAATATTGTGCTCCAATATCGTGTTGTATACCAATAACCGCAAGTTATATCGCAATATTGTGCTCCAATATCCTGTTGTATACCAATAACCACACATTATATCGGGATATTGTGCTCCGATAAGAATTCCCATCGTGCGTATTGGGTTAATCGGATAACAATAAGTTTTTATTGGTTTCCATCAACTTCATTGGAATACAATATTTCCAATAAGCCGAGTTCATATTGGCCTTTTTCAATAGGGTACACACACTACACAAAGCCAGCCGCCAGCAAAGCTAGCTAACCCCGTTTCTGCTTCGGCGACAAGCCGCCAGGGCGGTGACACCGCCGCTGAAACTTCTGCCTCGGCTCTTCGAAGAGCCAGGGCATGTTTCGATTATGATCATGGAAAAAAGATGTAAGAAACTAATGTACCGCTGGAACTCTGTTTTGCTCGGACAGAGTATGACCGCTCGGACGGCAGATTCCCGGCCTTCGGAGCCTGGCGTACGGATTATGTCGATCGTTCCGCTAGTCGCACTCTTCCACCATCATTTTGGATGACCGTAATTGAAACATCGCGTGCACCATATTTTCAGTCACCGAGAGTTACTCCCACGCAAGTACTAATTTCGATTCTCGCGACCACCATCAGGGTAATATTTCCGGCTTCTGGTTGGCAACATTAGAATTTGTGAAGACGCCAAGGAACTCGCGCAGCCCACTTTCGGCCAATGGCGTCTCCTCATATGCCTCCTATACTTCTCTGTATACAGCTCTGGTGCCACCGACGGGCTCCCAATCCGCGATCCAGCCTAGTGCCACTAAATAATACCCGTGCCACACGGGCAACTCGAATGCCATTTACAACGAATGACATTCACCCCAAATGTCATTCGACTGGTGCTACACGGCCTGCACGAATGGCTGCAAATGTCATTTGCCATCGAAGGGGTTCGGCGGAACTCATTCGCATTCGATCACGGGCCAAATGTGTAGCCTCTACCCCAGGCCCCAGTAAAAAAAAACACAATTGTGATTACGTTAATCAAAGTATACCCGAACTAAAAGTTTTTTATTTACGTTTGTTTTTATGTATGCATTATTTTATACTAGATTTGAATCGCGGCTTGTCACATAATTGCAAGCGGCTACTCTTTAACCCAGTAGACACAGCCACTTCGCCTGTGTTGCCATCTTTTTTGCGTTTCTTCTCGGTTTTGTTACGTTTTATTCAAACTTCGAAGTTTCTTCCGATGGAGCCGCAAGCGCCGCAATCAGCCGCGATCGGTGCGCTGGGCGGTGCGCAGCGAAAGCAGCAGCCAGAGCCACGGAGTTCAAGAGCAGCTGCTCTTCGATTTCACGAACGCGAGACTGAGCGTCCTCAGCTTCGGCTTCGAGCATTTGCTGCTCGGCACGGTGCTTGGCGCGTAAACAATTGAGGGCGCTCATTAACCGTCGCACCCGTTTACCGTCCTCCGGTGCATGGATCAACACTCGCGACTGTACAGGCGCCATTTCCTTTCGGTTTGGTCAGCTTCTGTCTTTGGCTTTGGCTTATTGCGGCTAGAGCAACTAGAGCGTCACCAAGAAATGAATTACAGCGGAAACGCAAACAAACATAAAGTAACTGACTGGAAAATGTGTTTAAAACTACCTATAGACATTTCTTAGAGATCATAACCTTGAACAAACGTATTTAGCTTACAAAAAACTTTACAATTATTTCTCTTCAGAGAGCAGGCGCTATCATCATCATGGCGCAAAATGCCATTCGAAATGTACGTGTAGCACGGGCTCGAAATGGAATGTCATTCGGCGCCCGAATGAGATTCGCCCTAAATGGCATTTGCCATGTCCGTGTGGCACGGGTATAAGCTACGCTTCCGAGTAACGACACTTGCCCATCTTGTGGCTTAAAATCATGGTTGCCAGTTATCTAAAGCTTTATTTGAAATCACAGAAAACACTATTCCGCCCTCCAGAAATGTTAAAACAGCTCGCGACAGAGCAGAGCAATATTAAATAAGCTTCTTAACACCGAATCTAATGCTGAGGAAGTCACACTTTTGAATTATGACGATCGGCAGTTGCGTCTGCTCTGCATACGAACCAAAATGGCGGCGCCCGCAAGAATGTCGGGGAACAGAATGCCGATACTCGAAGCGCAGCTCATTTAGTGGCTCTATACTCGGCGAAAACTTTTCTTGGCAATGCTGCCAAAGCTACAGAGCCGAGGCACGCTGTCTTCTTACGCAGCTGAACACAGTCCCCGCATCTAAATTGTGTTTTGGCTGTAACGTAAATTATAATCTTAATATTCGTCATTTGAATAATAATTGTCACATCACTATGAATCTTGAACAATAAAAATATAAAAATGAAATTAGTTTTCTAGTTACTGAAGATCTGGTAGTAGGTAACAAGAGGATAGCTAACGGCCAGCCTCTCACCCACCTTGAAGAATCCGGCTATCTCTCCGACAGTCAGCACGGCTTTCGAAGAGGTCGCAGCTGCGAATCAGCGCTCTCAACTATCACCCATTTTATCAGTGATCACATGGATAATCGAACAATGACAGATCTCATCCAACTTGACCTAAGCAATGCGTTCGATACGCTCGACATTAACCTCCTGCTTGAGAAGCTCACACACGCAGGCATACACGGTTCCCTATTCACCTGGATATCAAGCTTTCTGCGGAATCGCAGCCAACAAGTTGTGTACTGTGGGGACCACTCTACAGAGAGGGTCATCTCATCAGGAGTGCCACAGGGCTCTGTCCTCGCTCCGACGCTCTTTCTCGTATACTTGAACGACACGCCACGCAATGACAAGTGTATCCTAGTGCAATACGCAGTCGATGCGTCGATCGCGACGACAATTTCTTCTCAGTCTGATGCGCGTTACTTGCAAAACTATCTAGAAGATATAGAGAGATGGATCTCGAGAGAACACCTTATCCTGAGCTCATCCAAGAGTTCCGTGATACGTTTCTCAAACTACAAAAAACAGACAAGCCCTGTATATACTATAGGTGGCACTCCATTACCCGCATCAGACCACCTGTCCATCTTGGTTGTCACGTTTTCCCAAAATTTGGATTTTTCCGCACATATTGCCGGTGTTATCGCGAAGTCCCGCAGGACGCTTGGCTTCATCACCCGCGTCGCAAGGCCAGGTGGGCCGGCGGTCCTGCAGGCACTATATAAATCCTTAGTCCTGCCTTCATTGGAATACTGCTCTGCAGTTTGGTCTCCCCCTCAACAACACCTAATCGAAAGACTGGAGAGTGTGCAGCGCCGCGCAACCCGTAAAATCTGCGCTTGGTCCCCTGGCACGACCGACGTACCGCACCACACACGGCTCAGAACCCTTGGCTGGCGGCCCCTCGACCAGAGACGAAGGATTTCTCGAGTCCGCGTGCTGTGCCGATTGCTCGACGGATCTCTTTCGGGGACTCGCCTATCGGCCGCCGTACGCCTCGGAAGAAGATCAGGTCAGCCCGAACGTCTTCGAGGCAGGACTGTTCGTCACAGCGAATCCCTGCTGCCTGCCGCCATTAGAGACTTTTTGACCATCCCATTAGCTTCTCGTAGCCCTCTGCCCACATCACACGATGAATCCCGGGAACTTTGCAAAGTATTTGCGAGACGAAAGCCTTCGCGTCCGCTGCCATCATCATGATTTTCACTCCCTCACCCCCTCTTCCTCTTGAATCATAATCATCACCATCGCCACCATCATCAACAACATCCTCGTCATCATCACCACCTCCATCACCACTGCCATCATAATTTTAACACTTCTAAAGCTGGGGTAGAACTATAACTACCAACGCACATGGCGGCAGGCTGGCAGACGCACACGCGTAAGGGTTTTTACCTATCTGCTTTGCCTGGCACGCCGTCGTGTGCGCACCAATTTAAGTGCAAATCAATCACTCACTCAATCACTCACTCACAGAACCACGAGATCATGAACGGCACGAGAGGGAACGATAAACCGACATCATCGAAACGGACGTGCCCGGGATCTCTTCCTTAACAGATGGCATCTGCTCTGAGCCCGGGTATGTCCACTGGAAACGGTTTCATAGACACTAACGAGCTGTATAGAGTGCTTGCCTTGAATGCCTAGAACGAAACCAAAACTGAAAACGAAACCAAAACTGATGTAATGAAAGCCCGGATGCTTGGCGGAGTGATACATGTGCAGGAGCTCCGCCCCCCACCCCCTAGCATTCCCTTCATTGCCAAGAAAAGTTGTCGCCGAGTATAGACGCTTTCAGGCAGCTGTGCATGGGCGCCGCCATAACCGACCTTCAGTCTTTATTTCCTCTTATTCCGTTCGCTTCACTTCATCATTACCACAGCAGGACAGCTTATTGCCATTTTAAGTGGTACTGTGTCCTTCTCCTCAGCATAGGCCCTTGTGGAGACTCGTCAACGCCCGCTTCAGTGGCTCGGTATTTCGGTAAGACAAGAGAAGGGCTGCTATGGCGGCTCAATCTGGCGCGCGCTGAAAGCGTCTATAGGAGGTATTCACTCGCCGCCATATTTGAGGTCACTGTTTAGAGCGCATGCTCAGAACGAGCTCGCATTAATAGGCTGCCAAGACAGGCAATCTTGGTGGTGCGGAATGCACGTGGCGAAAGAACTGTGGAAGCTCGCGTTCAGCACGCGCTCTGCAGCTGAGCACACAGCTATGGCCGCCAGTGAATTGGGGGTTGTGGGGATATTTATACAGCGTGTAGTTGGTCAGCCATTTAAAGTTGCGACGAGTCACTCGCTGTAGATGAGCAATTTAGCCAGTGCAGTACAACCGCTAGCCTGGGGTCTTTAACGTGCACCACG
Source organism: Ixodes persulcatus (assembly GCA_013358835.2). Lineage (NCBI taxonomy): Eukaryota > Metazoa > Arthropoda > Arachnida > Ixodida > Ixodidae > Ixodes > Ixodes persulcatus. The sequence goes on from JABSTQ010007838.1 coordinate 15,785, forward strand.
CAGTAGTGATACACGACCGCACGCCGGTACGATGCTCATCCAGATCGAAACGGGCAGGGGTGGGGATTGAACCCAGGATCCCTGGGTTCTGCATCGCGAGCTTTCGCTCCACGTGCTCCGAGCTGGTGTGCGCTTGCCCACTCGGCCACCGATCCCCCCTAGCCGCCAGTGAATACTCCCTATAGTGTGCGCTAGAGTCACTGAATGCGCCCAGAGCCGTATATTAGGAGAGTTTGGACAATAGGCGGAGCAAAGGCCGCCGCCAGCGCCGAATATTCCCCCCACGCTTAGAGCGTAAACTAAATTTGTGACACAGCGTCGACCAATCAGGAGACCTCTACTCCATCTCACAAATGTCGACAGTGAAGACAAAGGCACAGGCGCGTGAGCCTAGCTCAGCGAAACGCTATTGTTTGTACGAGACATCGTGCATAGGAGGCACTTTCCAAAGCCACGCGCTCGTGCCCATGCCTTTGTCTGCACTGCTAGAACAGCGTCCTGAGACTGGCTGAAAGAAAGCAGTGCAAAGGGTGAGGTGCGCGAGCGTCTTGAGACGTGGAGCTCCGCTCGGCACGGCTCAAATTATACTTCGTTTCACTTTACCTGCTAGCGAAGCCAAAGCTAGAAGCGCGAGACCAGCGCTTTTTGCATTTCTCCCCAGCTCGCGCGCTCGAGCAAAGCCTGAACGCACGGAGCTTCCGTGCTCGCGCTTCCAGTTTTGCCTTCGCTCGCACATAAGGTGAAACGAAGTATAGTCGTGGCACAAATTTAGAGCACGCGACCACCGCTAGGGGCTGTTTCGCGGCCTGTGGTTGGCCCGAGATGCTCGCCTATTCAAACCAATGTATGGCCAAACTCTCTCAATAAACGGCTCTGAATGCGCCCAGAGTACCGAAACCCCCAGGCTCGAGGCGCCAAGATGGCGGCTTAAGCGCGTTTCTTTGCTGTGGTCACCATGAGCGTTTATACTTCGTTTCACCTTATGTGCGAGCGAAGGCAAAGCTGGAAGCGCGAGCACGAAAGCTCCGTGCGTTCAGGCTTTGCTCGAGCGCGCGAGCTGGGGAGAAACGCAAAAAGCGCTGGTCTCGCGCTTCTAGCTTTGGCTTCGCTCGCAGATAAAGTGAAACGAAGTATAGAAATATGTTTTTGCTTTAAAAGAAACAAAAAAAGTTTTTTTTTTTGTAGTAACTTTGATTGGAGATTAGTAAATAATGACAGGAGCGTGATATCTTTACGACATTTTACTTTACAAGGTTTTTGGGCACAATTCATATTGTTTTTATTCTACCATGTATCACAGGTACTTCAGGAAGCGCATACGGACCTGGGCGTGTCCTAAATTAGGTGGTAATTCGCAGGTGCGCCAAAATGGTCGATCAAAGCTAAAATTGAAGGGTAACAGCGGACGCTGTTGAGTGCGATACTCTGGCAACATACAGTGACTCTAGTGAGCGCAGGCCCACTCGGCCACCGACACTTGCTAACGCTCATTAACCCCCCATGAAGCGGATCCGCGTTTGCGAAGCGGTTGCAAACGCGGTTGTATAAAGATCTAGTGCAATTGCACGCGCATTTGATGTCATCAAATGCGCGTGCAATTGTACTGAATCCTTCTACAACCGCGTTCGCAACCGCTTTGCAAACGCGGATCCGCTTCCAGTGTGAATGAGCCCTAAGCGCTACATAAATGATGATAGCTACGAACTCCACTAAGCAGAAGACAAAGAAGCGCGCTCTAAAGCTGCTCGGGCTCTTTGACCCGAAAGAAGAAGTAGAGAAAGCCGTGGGCCGCAATGCAGCAGGTTCCCCGTCTCACATGGCTCGCCCTCGTCTTGAGCGCCGCCGCGCTGGTGCCTCTGGCCAAGGCTGCCTTCGGTGGTAAGCGAGACCTTTTACACGATGTCAAGGGCTGCTGAAAGGGAACTGCTTTCGAACGACTTGTGCGGGGGTCAGAATAGAACCCTTTCGAAAGTCACGTGCCCACTGTTGACTGAATCTCTGCACAATAGGGGAATAACCGACACCACAAAACGTGCAGGCCTCAAAACTATGTAAACTGACAATGAAGTGACATTAGTAGCATTTATAGGATTCACCTCTTTCAAACTTTACGGTACGGGCTACTCGCCTTCCTGCGGCGCCACGGATCTCCTGAGCCAAAGTAAATATCACAATCACAGGCTGACAAATTTAGTGGTGTTCATTTGTTCAATAATTGTGCGGAGATTGTACAGCCTTAAACGGAGAGCACACTTTCGAAAAGAGTCTGATAGAGACTTCTTTTACGCCTTCCCTAGAAAAGATGGCGCATCTCCTGAAAGGTTTCAAGACCATACAAACTGACGAACAGTCAACACCATGAGAGACACGCTATCGATAACCACGTAAATATGGCTAAACATTCCTGGTTAGTTCACTAGACTTGTCAGGTCGATGAAGTCTTTTGCACAAGCTACTGTGCAGTCTTTTCAAATCTTTTATAATAAGGCATAATTTTGAAAGGGTTTTATACGTAAGGTTGTCAAGAAGATTATAAGGGGCAAGGGGTGGCGTCCGTATTATCCATACATGGTGCGAAGTACAATGCTTTAATTCAAGCGTGTTTGTGCGTCTTTGTCACTGCATGTCCTACAATTTGAAAACCCGGAGATAAGTGAAATATGCTATGTCGTTGCGAACATATATAAACAAAACGTTGCACCATCTCGACACTTTGCTGGTATACTTGGTGTGAACTCGCCTCAACAAGAGCAAATATACTGAGTTACGTTCACCCAAGTCGGTAAATGGACCCTTTTCAACAGTCCATCAGACAACACTGGCGGTCGCCATATTTGGTGCATTGCTTCCTGCGCGAAGCATGTGATTGGATCCGAGTTGGCGCCGAGCGCTGACGCAGCACTCGTGTCGAATACCTTCGGACCCGAGTGCGTGCCGAACTCTGCCCCAGTACTCGGGTCCAATGCATGCTCAAACCACATGCCCAAAATAAGGCGGCCATGGATAATCGAAGCAACATCTACTGGAGGCTGCGCACTTTTGAAAATGGTATATTGACGAACTACACCGAGCTATTAAATCTCAGGACTTATTAGCCGTGTACTACCGAAATTCGACGCTTCGAAGCTAGGCCTAACACACAGCGCTCGACCTAACTGCCACGAGCGCGGAAAACAACACCGCGATGAACCCGGCTTTAACATCTACGGAACGTCATTCCACCCAACTGGAGATGAAGCGAAAAAAATCAATGGTCACCAATGCTCCGAACCCCTACTGGTTCCCCCTCAAGACCCGAATCAACTTCACTGAAAACCAAGAAAGATGAAGTCATTATCCACAACATGAACCGTTCACCCTAGAACACATGCTCCACTTGAACCAAATACTTTACTAGATGAATACAGGACACTCTCCTTATTTGCATTGGACAGTACGACGGCCACGCCGAATCCTCCCCTGGTGGAGCGGTTTATTTTGCGACGCCTCTCTCTCCCCCCCCCCCCCCCCCCCTCTATTCGCTCGCCGCCAGAGCACGTGACCAGGGGATGCCTCAGAATGCAGGTGAGTTCTTGAAGAACCATGTTTCCGCGGTTCTTCTTTGTCGTCTTTTCCGATGTATTCTTGGGGAGTGACCGAATAGACCGATCTCACCAAGCGTTCGACGTATGCGCGAGGCAGCCATAACTGTAGTTCACAGGAGGCAATCGGCAGTGCACGAGACTGTTCGTGCCCTGGACGCGCAGAGCTCGAGCGAGGTTGTCGCACGCGCAGAAAGACTAAAGTTCCCTCGATGCATTGCGGCAGCGGTGGCGTAGTCAAATTGGCTGGTGAGATCGGTCTATTCATCCTATTGGCGACGTGAGCGAACGAAAGCGTCGCTGTGGTCGGCCTACCACAATTAGCCGAATGCTGACTATGACGTCAGCAAAGGATTTATCATCGACACAAATAAGAGGAATGTAAGAACTTCAATTTTGACGGTGTTTGCAGTGTTGCTTTGAGAGCGCTAAGATTTCAGGCTTCCACCATGCCCATTACAAACACCATCGAACGTGTTGTTCACAAGGTAATGACGTCACGAACGGTAATCGAACGAGGGCGCCACCGAAACATCTCGCCGCTAATAGACGTTTCCAAAAAAGAGATTGTGGCCGGTGCCATCTTGAGTGTTCGTGCGTATGGCGCGTGCTTTCCTCGATTTACGAAGCGCCGAACGCGCACGTGCTGGGCTGTGAAGATCGCACGCTGGACTGTGATTTTGTAAACATTGGAAAGGTATGTACTCAGTTCACCCTTAAGCTGAGACTAGAAGCTCCGCCTTCAGCGCGAGCTTTCTGCCCTTGCTAGCTCATGTGTGAATGCGCAGGCACGCGCGGCCAAAGCCCTCCGGACGCCAGAGAGCTCGCGCTGAAGGCGGAGCTTCCAGTCTCAGCTTAAGGGTGAACGGAGTATAGTAAAATATTTGCTCGAACCATCGCCCCAATTTTTTTTCTTATCTGTGCAATGCCGTTGCATCATCCTTAGGCGCGGTGCCACAAGCCTTAATGGTACGAGCGACTTGCCTTTCTGTGGTGCGGCCGATCCTGTGAGATCAAATAAATATCACTGTAACATTTTTTTTCCGATGGCCCTTTCTAGAGTGGTTTAGGCCTTGTCCGATATCTGCACTCTCCGTATCGTAGGGTTCATCTGCCTGCCGAAGCCGGTCAAGTTCGGCGCGTGCACGAGCATCCGGCTGCTGGGTTCTTGCCAGGAAGACTCCGAGTGCGACACGCGAGTGTGCTGCAAGGACTGGTGCGGCAACTACTGCGCCTTCAAGCAGCGCGCCTACGCCGTCGGGAACCGGCGCAGACCAACTGGCGGTGACGACCTTCTGCCGATGCAGCCCTTTCCTCAGCGGCCACGAGGTGACTCCGACGGGCCGGAGCGGACGGACCAGAGGTCGTCGGAGGACGAAGACGATGGCGGATCCCGGCGTCGGAGAGGAAGGTATCGACGCCGGTATAAGGGGTGAGCACGTGGGCCACTTTTTGCTATGCCTTGTTGTCGTAACTCCGGCTCCTCTCTCTGCTACCGGACAAAAAAATGACTGTATATTTTATGGCGTCTACAAAGTAGAGAGGGGATTTATTTTCGCGGAAAACAGGTGTGCACCATACGCATGTTAAGCAAAGCAGAGAGCTAAAAATCATTATGCGATTGCGCCTGCAAGCCTGCCAGCGAGCCCGTTAGGGCTTGCTGACAGGCTTGCTGGCGCACTGCGATGTTGATGGTGATGACTGATGACGACAATGAAACAGTGGATCGAGACGAGCCTGAAGACAGTGAGCTGGCAAAAACCAGGAAGTTTCTGCGATTCCCCGAGTGTTCACGTGCAGTCGGAAGAAGACTACGAGCAGTCAACGGGATAGAAAGGAGATTACTAGTAGAGGCCGGCAGCAGGGAATTGCTGTGCCTTTGACGGAGTGTCCCCTGAACAGTAGGTGTTTCTTTCGGCTGCTAGTCAGCGCGGATGGTGTTCAAAAAGTTCAACTCTGGGCAGGACAGGCCACCGAAGGATTGAAGACGAGTGCTGTGTCACATGTCGGTAGAACATACGGACATTTGAGATCGGGCCCAATGTTTGCGGCCGCGGTTCGTCCGAGAGTTGTGAGAGTATACAGCATAAGATGGCGCTACCTGTCAGGTTAAACTTCAATGCCCAGTCAATATAGCGTTCTTTTGAGTCATGCTGAGGGGAACCGATGCTGTGAAGCAAAAGGCACCATGACAAAACAGCACATGACAAAACAGCAAGCGACAAAACAGCACGGTCAAACCAGCACGCGTCAAAACTGCACTGCGTCAAAACAGCACAGCGACAAAACAGCACAACTTCAAAGGGGAACACCGACAGAAGAAAACGGTGTCAAAACTGCACCGCGACAAAACAGCAGCGTCAAAACAGGACATTGACATTATAGCTAGGTTTTAGCGTTTACGGTTTTTATTATTTTGAAATTCGGCGTACATTTTTCGGTTTTATTTCAAACAAAAATTTTCGGTTTATTGCAGTGAATATTTGTAGGCTCATAAACTTCTCGGTTCTTTTCGGTTTATTGACGAGAACCAGTACACTGACGAATTTGCAATATTGAAAAGCGTTTGTTTAAAATGTATAGTGAGTAATACAGGTACTGATTTTCTTATTTGATGTTGTCTGTGGCAGCCGACGCGTGTTCTGCAAGACGCACGGGGGCCCTATAGTGATCTGACATTATCGCCGTGTGCTCGTATTTGTGCACAGAACGAACATGAGCTTCACTATCCCTTCGGGCGGAGAGGCAAATATCAAAATCCAGAAATTTGCAAGCATTGTACTCAATGAGTTTTCCCCATTTTCACGACTGCGAGATGTGGTAAATTCGAGCGGACCACAGAAACGACAATAAAACAATCGTATTTATTCCCTCCTCTTGTAGGCGGAAGCTAGGGGTGTTAAAAAATGTGGCATAACGGACGTCCTTGATTTTCATTGTTCAGTTTACAATTGAACTCTTTTCTTAAAACAAAGAATTCGGCACACTAATCCCTATCAGGTGAAAAACGTAGATTTTGTCCTGAGGACCCCTGCGCCCCCCAAAACTCTAAGAAATGCCTGCGCGTCTACTAAACCGCAAAACGCTCAAATAGCCAGTCTCCGCGAGCTACGAAATCAGCTCAGCGAATGATGAGGCGGAACATCTATTGAGACCTCAAAATTAAGTCTGCGCTGTGGCATTACGCAATGCAAGCATGACGCTTTGCATTGCGTAATGCCTTCATTTTTAGGCCTAAACGAATGTTCCGGATCATCATTCCCTGAGCTGAATTTCCAGATCGCAGAGGTTGGCTCTTTGGGTGTTTTGCGGGTAAGTAGACGCGCAGGCATTTCTTAGAGTGTAGCTTTTGTTGAAAGTTGAACCGATCTCGGAGGCAAGCTGAAAACTACGAAAGAAAGTGCTCATACGGTCAGTAAAGTGTCCCCCCCCCCCCCCCCTCAACGCCTCCAAACACTTTCGAAAATACTGACCATTTTCAGTTAATACTGGCCTTTTTTCTGAGCCTATCAACAACACGGAAAAATCTGAACAACGTACCAACAGATTCGCTGCAAAAGGAGGTTCGAACAATTGCATTTAATTGTTTAAAAGTACTCGCCTGTCACCTTACGGGAATGCTTTGCGCTGGATGCCGATCAATTCCTGTTGTGCTAGAAATTGTGGTTCACTACCAACCTCCGTGCCTTCCAAACTGTGGGTCCGACAGATCCAGTGGGGGTCGACGAGCAATTGCTGCCATCAATACTTTTTTTTTATGAATTTTAGTTTAGCTAGCTTCACCATACATTTGATGTGGACTGCTATTATAGTACTCATCACTGGAACTGACTCTTGTAGCCTCGTGGAAAGCGCAAGCGGGGGTCGTGACGCGATATTTTATATATATATATATATATATTTTTTTTTTTTTTGGGGGGGTGGGGGGGGGTTTCCGGGTTCCGGAGTTTGGTAAAAACTAGAATAGGCAATACATTTTTTTATAACCTAGCGACAATTAATAAAAGGGTCGAGGAGGTTCGAAATTATTCGCGCAGAGAGATGTGAAGAGCGCGGGCGAAGTTGCTACATGCGTGCTGTTTTGTCACTGTGTTGTTTTGACGCCATGCTGTTTTGGCACGTGTTCTTCGGTCGCTGTGCCGTTTTGACGCTGTACTGTTTTGTTGCGTGCCATTTTGACGCGTGCTGTTTTGTCGCCGTGCTGTTTTGACGCTCTGCTGTTTTGACGCCTGCTGTTTTGACCGTGCTGTTTTTTTGCGTGCTGTTTTGTCGCGTGCTGTTTTGACCGTGCTGTTTTGTCGCGTGCTGTTTTGACCGTGCTGGTTTGTCGCGTGCTGTTTTGTCGCCGTGCTGTTTTGACGCTCTGCTGTTTTGTCGCGTGCTGTTTTGACCGTGCTGTTTTGTCGCGTGCTGTTTTGTCGCGTTCCCGAAGCAGAAGGGGAAAATAAGTAGCTCTTTTGTGTACTCCAGCTATTTTATTCGCACTATTGATGCTGCATGTGGTGGAAATGAGGGTAAGCCACAGACGAGCCGCAATCTTTGGGTTTTTAAGATTTGTATTGGTATGCGCTAGAAAATAAATGATGCTTGACTCTGAAACTTTGAAGAAAACACATGCTTCTGGAGCCCAGTGCGTTTCTGTTGGCGATGATTTTATGCCTCGAAACAGGGCGAGAGGATGAAAAAAAGGAGGAGACCAGAACGCGCGGGGACGCTGAAGGAAGGAGCTCCAGCCGTCGTCTAATTAGAACCTTCTTGGATTCCAAGAATTACTAGGTAGACGGAGCGCTAGCCGCCTTTGTCTCTCACTGTCCGAGCGCATTCAAACAGTGAGTTCAAGTTGGAGAGTGGCCTGCAGCGAAGCAGGCGTCTGCCACATGTGCCCCATCTGCCACACCACTGCTGTGACAGCCAGGGCTGCGGGCGGTGATAACGTGACACTTTTATGACGTAATCAGGGGAAAGTTATGGGACCACTTTTTAGGACGCGGTAAACACACCAGTTGAAGACGCGTTCCTGGCACCACATATCTTCTGTAAGGGTGAAATATACCTTTCTCAAAAGTCAGACTTAAAATCACTGGACTCAGGACCCTGCCCGCTAGCGGGACACAAACAAAGCCGACATACAGACGACTAAACCTCGTAAGGAGATTAGATGATCTTTCTCAGTTGCCACAATGATCGGCATTATGGTCCATTTGAATCTTCGTAGCATGGAGAGGGTCATTCGGTACCAGTCACGCCAAAATTGCATTGAATCATCGTCGTACTGAAAACGTACCTTGCCAAGAAACGCGTCTTTGGCACTGTGCATTCAATCAACTCATCAATCAAGCATACCTACCCAGATCGCTTACAATGCTATTGCTATTCATGCGTATTTCAAGACAGGAACATTATTTTTAATACCTCTAAGCACCGACGCCGTATGTGATGGCGGTAAGGAGATGTATGCTTGTTTCGCCGGTATGTGGATATCAATATCTCGGTGTACAAGAAATGTGTCTATATTGCTACCAGCAACCAGCGAATTTAGATCACCAAGGATAAAGAGGTGAAGTAAAAATCGCTAATTCCACGAACCAATATGGCAACCTCCCGGGGACCTTGGATCTACGTTCCGAGAGTCCAGTTACCTTAGTCAGAGTCACACAGTAGAAGGCCCAAGAGGGCGAATATTTTAGCTTTAATGCCTGTGATGGGAGATCGAGATCGTATAAAACAAGCCCCTTTGACTTCGTGAATTGAAGGCGACGTACAATGATAACATATTTTTAAAAACTTCCCCGATTTGTATTTATGCTTTGCAAGACGTTCGATATTCCTGGTGGAGAGACAATTTGTAATGTCAAAGGAATGCCGACATTGAAGCGCAAGGTTTGAATCTGAACAGAGGGGATAAACTAAGTTTCGAAAAGGGTCTGTGACCACTGTGTATCTTACACCGTGATCACGGAGTAAGATAATACTCTTTGGTCTTTGACCAAACAAGGTGTTCGTAAGTACCTTTATTTAAATGAAAATAAATAAAAACGAAATCACGCATGTTCCGGTAATTGCAAGATGACATGTGTGCCATTCCTTAATATGGGTTGTTGCAGGTATACAAAGGCGAGTGGGTTGCAGACGTTGGTGCTCCCAAGTAGGGGCGTTCGTGTAGCCGAGATGCCATCGAAACAATATCGAGTCGTCCGTCCCTGCTCGCGCGCAGGCAAAAAAGAAGAACCGTGTTAGAACGCCGCTTTTCCGTGGAGCTTGTCAACTGATAGATCTAAGAACGTTGATCAAAACCGAGGACCTCGTGCTTTCAGCTTTTGCTGTATTCCATACTAAGGTGAGACGATCTGTCGATGAGTTTAGACGCTGTTCCTCTGAACGAGATATTGCCCTCTTTCGCTTCACATTCTACCAGAGCAGTGTCCTAAGAAAACAAATAAGCTACTTTTATCGACCCGTGCGATGAAATGCAGCGGATGCCACGAGCCATCCAAACAAATCCGGAGCTGCGAGACTGTGACGTCACTACGCGCTCGGCGCGTTGCCACGCCTAACCGGAAGGTCACGTGGCTCACTCTCAAAGTTTGATTGGCTCTTTTCGCTCTTTATGTTCGCTTCGGTTCATTACAGGTAACAAGAAAGTATCGTATCTGCACGGTTTATTTTGCTACTTGGAGGGCAAGACAAGAAGACAGTATTACTTTATAAAAGATAATATTGAAAAAAAACAATGTAGCTTGACAATATTTTGATTGGAAAGAGCACCAAAGCACCAATCTATTTGTGCCGCATAAACCGACAAGCATTGCTTGATACAGACCAACGTAACTAAAACACTCAGTTGGGAAACTCACCCTTGAAACCCGGACCGCTCGTGCCCACCGAAACCGAACTATATACGATTACAGCGTCAGCCGTTAGCGGCTAATTGAAATATGAAAGTAGCTTTATAAAGCTACCCCGCGATGGCACTACGAGATGGCGCCACCTATTGTTCTTGCATATGCTCCCCAGAGCCTTTTATACTGGGAGAGTTCGGCGGTCTATTGATCCAGCCGCCAGTCTGGCAGCACTGATCGAACAGTCTGGCAACTGTGCGCATCGCGTTCGGAGTTTCGTTGTCCGCCATGATGCGCCTTGTCGTCTCGAGCCGGCAGCCATCTGACTAGCGTGGAGCGAGAGACGACGGTGAAAATGATCGTTCTGCGCTCTGCGAGACGTTAGAAGAAAACGTAATGGGGTGCTGTAGTGCCGTTGGGTGCTCGAACAGCGCAAAAAAAGGGTTCAGGATGTGCCGGTTCCTGCGAGGAAAAGAAAACCGTGCAAGGCACAAGATCCGGGAGGCCAAATCAAAGAGGGCTAAGTGGAAGCCGACTTCGTGTTCTCGATTGTGCGAGGTAATTTTATAATTAACTTATTTTGTGAGTTAAACGCGTTTTATTTTGACTAAAACTGTGCAGCGACTTGACGCGGTAGCGTCAAGTACGGCTCTGCGTCAGGTGAGAGTGTCCATTGATCACGAAGCCGTTTCCTGCCGCGCGAGACCTGATACTTGCGAGCGGCCTAGCTTGCGAACTGTGAACTGTGTATAGACAATTGCAAGCATGTCACCCGACTGGTGCCCCATGCGTGCGAGCACCTGCAGTGTGCGCGTGAACAAAGCTTTGGCAAGCTCGCAATTTCACGCATTTGCCTGCACGAGCAGAGGCATGGCGGCCTCCAGATGCCCTACTCAGAGCCGTATCTGGCCCTGCTTGCAATCGTCTATAGACGCTTTACACACGCGCCAGATTGAGCCGCCATAGCCGCCCTTCTCTTGTCTTATACCGAGATGCCGAGCCACTGAAGCGGGCGTTGACAAGTCTCCACAACGGCCTATGCTGGGGGGAAGGACACAGTAACACTTAAAATGGCAATAACCTGTCCTGCTGTGGAAATGACGAAGTCAAGCGAACGGAATAAGAGGGAACAAAAACTGAAGGTCAGTTAAGGCGGCGCCCATGCACAGCTGCTGTAAAGCGTCTATACTGTATTTCAGTAAAAGTGCGAGCGGAGCCGATCGCTGCAAGCGCGTGCACGTCGCGCTGAACGACGCGTGCTTTGTACGAGCGCACGCGCACCGCCGGCACGTTCAAAGCATGCAGCTCGCTCTCGTAGCTTTCTCTACGCTCGAGTTTTTAGAAGCGGCCTCGCAGCTCCGCTTCTCCGTCTCGCAAGCGCTTTTGTTTCGCTAGCGATACCTTTATTTTGTTATTTTTTTTTAATACGCGTAGTAAATACTTACTTGTCATGCCTTTTTTTTTATGTGGACTTTGCGGACAGTAGATTCGAAAGCGCTTGTCGATCCCAAAAAGCTCAGGCACAACGCAATTCCGACGCTGCTTCTTCACAGCAAACCAAACTATGTCAGAAAAAAAAAAAAAAAAAACCCAAAAGACCGGCAGGTGAAGAAGCACGGCGGAAACTCACGATCGGTCCGCCGTATTCCGCACAACGGTGCACAAACCTTGTGATGTGGTAAACAGTCGGGGAGCGATCCAGACAATCGAACTTACCCACTGAAAAATGCGCACTAGGCCGCTGAGCTGTGTCGGACGTCGGGCGTTTTTGAGCGATTCCCCATTTATAAATGAGTGCCGCTCGTAAATGGGCGGTTTGTTTGCTAATTTCTACATGAATAAAGCACCGAATCACAAAATGCTTGTCTTCCGACTTTCTCCTCACGGCAACAAAATCGCGAACGGCAAAACCTACACGCGTATACATCGCACGTCAATGGGGACCCACTTGCCGGGAGGCACATCATGGCGGGAGCGGAACCCGCCGAATCCGCTAAACCTAGCAGTCCGTAAGCCCCTCCCATCCGCCGAACTCTCCCAGTATAGACCAACTCAACTTGCTGACGTCAAACGACCGCGGTGGCGCTGCTGTCGGTACTGCGCATGCGCTAACGCTTCATTCCTCCCAAATTTGGCTTCTGCGCATGCGCAGTGCCCACACCTGTTGTGGGCAAAGCGGGCTTGTTTGTAAACAGTGTGTTGGTTTATAAAAGGCTCTGATGCTCCCTACAGGAGCCAGAGTTGGGTGCCTGTTTTGCACGTGCCGCCGCGCCGCTGTTAGCCGAGACCGATCACGTGAGGAGCAAAGAATCCAGCACCATGCCGGAAAGCCAGCGATTCGGTCGCTTCGCCGACGTAGCACGCGCTCCGGCGTATGTTCCCCTACATTTGCGTTCTCCTCCTTTCCTATTTTCCATGCGCTTTGGAGCGCGGCACCGCTATTGGCCGAGTTCAGTCACGTGACGAGCATAGAATACAGGGTTGTGCAGTAAAGCAGGCGCTACGGCCACCCGCGGAGTATGAACCTGCAACTCTGCTACAGTAGGTAGCCATAGACCCTTTCAAAAGTGTGCCCTCTGTTGGAAGCTGCTGAATCCCTGCACAATGGCGGACACAAAAGACACCGGCAATGTTGGAACCTTAAAATCTCTACTGATGACACTTCATTTCTAGCTTTAGTAGTTTTGGAATCTCACAATCTGTGATGTTGCTTGTTCCGCCATTCTGCAGTGTTTCAGAGCTTTTAACAATGACCACGTGAGTTTCGAAAGGAGCCGACATACTGGAATTCTAGGGCCACAGACCGTTGCCCGGCATGACTGAATCGCTACGTGCAGGCGTGCGGTTCCCGGAGTGGCCGCTGCGGAAGAAATGGCGGCGTTGCGGTCGCGTCTAGTTCTCTTCTCGAGTACGGATGAGAGCCACTTTTCACAGCAGGCTCACATGGCAGTTTCGCAACTGAGTTGTTCTAGTAACGCTGATACAGGAACAAGCTTCTGGCAGCTTACACTTTCAGCGTTCGTACTTGTGGCGCGTGATTTGCTCGCTTGTGGAAGCTACGAACATGCGCATGCTGAGTTGTCGAGGTCGAGGGCCGTGCTGTGAATTTGTAAAGATTGGAAAGGTCAATGGTTGATCACAAGAGTTGTACCAAATAAACAACCCCCCTCCCCCCCCCCCCCCCCCCCCGTAGCACCCATAGCATTGAATCGTTTCGCAGTTCTACAAGGTAAGGCTGTTGCTAGGCCACGTTTAAGAGGTCGTGCAATGAAATAGACCTTTCCGGAAATATCTGGTGCCCCCGGCGCCTGCTTTACGCATTGTGACATTCAGATGTACGGCACCTGAATTTATCTAAGACGCGAAGACGAAGTTTATGTTGGTTCCAGAGGGATTCACCCGCGATTTATTTGTAGCCTTTTCCTCACAGATGGCGCATACCTTTTCCGGAACAAACGGGCTGCATGCTCGCAGCTGCGCATGCAGGTCGGGCGCTCGGGGTGGGCTCGGGCCACGGGCTGTTCGCCGCCGATCTAGGCGAGCGAGATAATAGATTCTGTTTGCTCGGCGTCGACCACTAATGCCAGGGGCACTGTAGCCAGGGGCCAACTAGAGTTCCTGTTGTAACAGCTCCGGGGTCGTCCTTGTTGTCGGGCTCCGCTGGAGCCAGGCGCCGACCAGGACATCAAGCAGAAGGAGCTCGGAAGCAGGGCCGCTTTGACAACGGGTTTACTTTACATTTGTACAAGGTCGAAAAACAGCATCAGAAGACAGGAGTCCCGAAGAAGTCCACTTCTTTTAACGAGACGCTCTTCCCTACATTCCCCACGTAGGGATTTCGGCTAGCTATGTCAGCTCCTCCCCCCACACAGCGACACACCCCCGTCTCCACCCACACACGCCACCAACACCATGCAGATTAGCGGTCCCAAAGACGTGTCCGCTTGTCACCCGAGGGGTCGGCGGGTTCGGCGCGGCGCGCATCCATAATTGCAGCGGCTTGGGTCCGCCTGGGAAGTGCGGGAAAGGATGCATTGACCTCGAGGGCCACTGTAGGATTCTCGGAAGGCCGAGCGGCTGGTCTTTTCCCCACGTCGGCGGGCCTCATGGAAAGTCGCTGACCAGCCCTTTCTTCTCACCGCGGACGCGTGTCCTTGGGCTTCCTGGAGCCCAATGGGTTCCTGGAACGTAGAAATGCCTGGACGTTTTCCCACGTCTGCTGGCTTCTTGGAAGGTCGCTTGGACGCCTGTGGGTCTCCAAGACGGCGTTCATTACACTGTATAGACCTTTTTCGCATAACCTCAAACCAGCCAGTAACTGACGTACCCTCGACCTGGTGCATTTTTGGATTGCCCGCTGACACAAGGTACGCAACCGCCAAGGGTATGGGCGAAAAGGCTTAAAAACGGACGTCGTGCATGAGGTAGTTCCGAGTGCTCCTTTTTACCGTGCTGCAATTTCCAAAAATCTACGGTTGTTGGCTACCACTGCGTGGTCGTCGGATGAATAAATAAGTTTAAAAAGCATAAGAACAATGGCAGAAAGTGTGCCATGAGCACAAGAAGCTGCAGCGCGAGTGTGGCTGCAATGTTATCGAGCTTCGCATTTTCCCCAAGAATCCTTATTTATAAAGTCAGTCGATTGCGAGCTTGAATCGCGAGAGATTCGTATCAGACTCAACGTCACGTTTAAGCTCACGACCACTTTGTCTACGACAAGAGAACCGATTTTAATTCCCGGTGCAGGTGGTTCAATTAGGTTATCACTGCAAGCCCCAGGGTATGTGAAAGGTATGAAAACGTTCACATGCCACCACTCAAGATGGAGCTATCAAATGCCGAGCGCTTACCTGCATAGACTACATTAAACGGCTCATATATACTTCGCTGTGGAAACTCAAGCAAAACACCCCACCGTCTTCGTCGTCGTTCTCTCGGGGAGGCAATGTGATGTCCTGTGAGTAGCCAGCTGGATTCAACCGGACAAGCTCCAACAAAATTATTGCAGCCCACCATAGCCAAGTCTAGCCAAGTTCCCCCCATACCCACTCCGTTGCCTACCCAGATAGCTGTGCTGCCAGAACTAGCCCGTATTCCCTTTTCTAAACCGCTAGACGGCGTCGTTGGCGCCGCAATTCTCAATATGGCGGCGTCGTTAAAGAAAAGGTCTATAGGAAGTATGCACTGGTGGCCATATCCGTATGCGCTGCTGCTGAGCGCGTGCTGACGGCGAGCTTCCGCAGTCCTTTTGGAGCGTCCACTTAGCACCATCAAGGTTGCCGGTCTAAGCAGGCTATTAATGGGAGCTCGTTCTGAGCATGCGCTCTAAACATCACCCTCAAATATGGCGTCCAGTGAATACCAGAGCCGTATATTAGGAGAGTTTGGACAATAGGCGGAGCAAAGGCCGCCGCCAGCGCCGAATATTCCCCCCACGCTTAGAGCGTAAACTAAATTTGTGACACAGCGTCGACCAATCAGGAGTCCTCTACTCCATCTCACAAATGTCTGCAGTAAAGACAAAGGCACAGGCGCGTGAGCCTAGCTCAGCGAAACGCTTTTGTTTGTACGAGACCTCGTGCATAGGAGACGCTTTTCAAAGCCACGCGCTCGTGCCCATGCCTGTCTGCACTGCTAGAACAGCGTCCTGAGACTGGCTGAAAGAAAGCAGTGCAAAGGGTGGGGTGCGCGAGCGTCTTGAGACGCGGAGTTCCGCTCGGCACGGCTGAAATTATACTTCGTTTCACTTTATCTGCGAGCGAAGCCAAAGCTAGAAGCGCGAGACCAGCGCTTTTTGCATTTCTCCCCAGCTCGCGCGCTCGAGCAAAGCCTGAACGCACGGAGCTTCCGTGCTCGCGCTTCCAGTTTTGCCTTCGCTCGCACATAAGGTGAAACGAACTATAGTCGTGGCACAAATTTAGATCACACGAGCACCGCTAGGGGCTCTTTCGCGGCCTGTGGTTGGCCCCGAGATGCTCGCCTATTCAAACCAATGTATGGCCAAACTCTCTCAATAAACGGCTCTGGTGAATACCTCCTATAGACCTTTCCAATGTTTACAAAATCACAGTCCAGCGTGCGGTCTTCACAGCCCAGCACGTGCGTGTTCGTCGCTTTGGAAAGCGAGCAAAGCGCGCGCCAAACGCACGAACACCCAAAATGGCACCGGCCGCACGCTCTTTTTTGGAAAGGTCTATTAGCCCCGTGCGCGACCGAAAGCGTCGCTGTGGTCGGCCTTCCACGATTGGCCGAACGCTGACTATGACGTCGGAAAGGGGATTTATCATCGACGGAAATAAGAGGGATGAAAGAACTTTAATTTTGACGGTGTTGGCAGTGTTCCTTTGAGAGCGCAATGATTTCAAGCTTCCACCATGCTAATAACAAACACCATCGAACTTGTTGTTTGCAAGGTAATGACGTCACAAGGGGGAACCACAGGAGGGCGCCACAAAACATCTCACCGCTAATAGGCTCCCTACGGGAGCCAGAGTTGCGTGATCACGTGAGGAGCCGGATCAAGTGTCGTGCAGCAAAGTAGACGTTGCACGCGCCCCGGCGTACGTTCCCCTGCTTTTGAGCGCGCCGCGCACCTTGAACGCGCGGTGCCGCTATTCGCCGAATTCAGTCACGTGACGATCGGGATCAACATGCCGTGCAGGAAAGCCGGCGCTCTGGGTGTGAACGCGCAACTCTGGCTCCCGTAGGGAGCCTATAGGAAGTATTCACTGGCGGCCATAGCTGTGTGCGCGAATGCTGAGCGCGTGCTGATGGCGAGCTTCCACAGTTCTTTTGCAACGTGCATTCCGCACCATCAAGAGTGCCGGTCTTAGCAGCCTATTGATGTGAGCTCGTTCTGAGCATGCGCTCTAAACAGCACCCACAAATATGGCGTCCAGTGAATACTCCCTATACAAGATTTCTAGGGCTAACGGCCGGCGGGGAGCACGAGCAAAATAGTTAAAAAGATGGGTCTGATATCCGACTGTCTCCGATGTTAGAACCACGTTCGAAGCATTTAAACGTATTTTTTGATTTTCTGAGGTGGTTGTGCGTTGGTATACTTCGTTTCAGCTTCGGTCCGAGCGCGGCCGATGTAATGAGCCGAAGGGCCAATCAAACAGCGAAGAGGCACAACGTCATGGCCTGCTCTCTGCAGTTGATAGGACCAGCCGGTATTCACCGTCTCTCTGTGCGTGCTCCTACGCCGCCTAGTCCTATCAAGCGCAGAGAGCACGCCATGACGTTGCGCTTTTTGCGCTGTTTGATTGGCCCTTCGGCTCATAACATTGGCCGCGCTCGGACCGAAGGCGAAACGAAGTATAGTGCACTCGGGTTTTCAGCGTTTGCAAGTGCGCCATTTTTGGGCAGATGAAGTCGCCCGCGCAACTCACGCCTTGACATCATGTATAGGGAGTATTCACTTGACGCCATATTTGTGGGTACTGTTTAGAGCGCATGCTCAGAACGAGCTCACATTAATAAACTGCTAAGACCGGCACTCTTGATGGTGCGGAATGCACGTTGCAAAAGAACTGTGGAATCTCGCCATCAGCACGCGCTCAGCATTCGCACACACAGCTATGGCCGCCAGTGAATACTCCTTATTGGCTTTGGTGGCGGTCATCGCTTGTTTGTAGCATGGAATTTGCTTTCCGACGAATACGAAGCGGCGTGATGTAATAGACTTTTGCAGCGCGATTTTTGCTGTTAATCTTTGGTCCACCGGGTTCAGCGTTTAGATGCGAGCCTGTAATGAGCAGTGCTAGATTATAAGCTCGAGTCATGGTCGTACGTAGAAAAGAGCTTCTGACAGTTGTGCTATTTTCAGCGCTTGTACGTACGGCGCGTGCTTTGCTCGCTTTCAGAATTGACGAACAGGTGCGTGTTGAGCTGTGAAGAGAGCGATCTTCACAGCCCTGCATTTGGTAAATGAAGAGCTTCTGGCCGGTGCAATCCTCAATGATCCTGCGTATGGTGGGCGCTTTGCTCACTTTTCGAAACGACGAAAAATCATACTAATTTGGGTGGTGATTTTGTTAATATAGAAGCGGTGTATAAATAACTTTAAGCATCTGCTCACTAGCGCTAATAAAACGTAAGCAAAAACACTGTGCACCACATTTAGCGTTTTATCCAAACGCTAACAATGGTTTCCATTAGGTTTTTTTGTAATTCTTATTTTTATTACACATTTGTTCTTCGCGTGCAACACGAGCGCGAGCGTGTTGAAGCGTGGGCACGGTGTAGGATAATACTCTTCAGGTGAGGACAGCGCGCTCCTCGCGCAGTGGAGGTAAAGTTCGCTTTTCACTCTCTCTCTCTTTCTCTCTCTCACTATGGTTTCAAGCGGCGCCGGCAGATGACTCGTCGACCCGTGGGCACGGCGAAGACGGCTCGTGCCGCCTCATGCTCCACACGCGCAGAGCTCCAGCGAGGTTGTCGCTCGTGCAGAAAGACCACGGTGTACCGGGTTGTCATGGGAACGAGATAATTTGTTTTGCTCCCACGCAGTTTCGCCGTTTGGCCGCCGGCGACTGTCAGCCGCGGGCACGGTGGCCGCGGAATGATGCAGCCTTTTGAATGCCCGTCGAACGAACACTATCTGATTCCTCGCGCCGCGCGTTCAGCCCAGCCGTGTCCTCACCTAAAGAGTGTATCTTACACCGTGAGCGTGGGGCATCTCTGAAGAAGTAAAGAGCGGCAGATGTAAAGCTTTGAGCGGCGCTCAAAGTACCGCGGTTGCACGGGCGTCTGTAGCGTTGGTTTCATACAAGGGAAAGTTCTACATTTGTGCCAAGCAAATGGTGAACGGCAAGCGCCGTAGCTTGACATCAGGGGCGGGAGTGATGGGTTTTACCGGAAAACTGCAAGATTTTTTCGCCGTCGGGAGTCGCACTGAATAGCTGTTTCTTAGGGTGCCTACATGTGTGTCTGTCTGAGGGTGAAGACATCCATTGTTGCCCTGAATGTGCCAGCGCGTGACGCTCTCGCGCACTCGGTGCGTGACTTGGGTGGTAAAATGGCGTCTATGCATTAGTCAAAGCTACGCGCTCGAGCTGAGTGACACCAGATTGCGCGCCCTTCAAAATGCACAAAAAAATGATTGGGCGGAGAAATGGCTGAGATGTCACCACTCAAGCAAAAGCGCGCGTGTGTATGAAGGCACTCTACTGTTTCTAGCTCTCCGCTAGTAGCAGCTAAAGCGCGCGCTGGCTGAACGCGCGCTCTAGCTGCTACTAGCGGCGAGCTTCCTCGTTCCGCACGCGCCGAGGCAGCAAAGATAGCGGTGATAGCTTTCAGCGCACTAAGAGGCGCAAAGCCGATGCTTGGGAAGCGCCGAGTGAAGGGCGTATTAGCGGCGAGATGTTTTGGTGGCGCCCTCCTATGGTTCCCCCTTGTGACGTCATTACCTTACAAACAACAAGTTCGATGGTGTTTGTAAATAGCATGGTGGAAGCTTGAAATCATTGCGCTCTCAAAGGAACACTGCGAGCACCGTCAAAATTAAAGTTCTTTCATTCCTCTTATTTCTGTCGATGATACATCCTTTTCTGACGTTATAGTCAGCGTTCGGCCAATCGTGGAAGGCCGACCACAGCGACGCTTTCGGTCGCGCACGTCGCCAATACACATCGGAGTAGGACACACATCCTCCCCCCTAGGCTCACTTCCAGGCGGCGCAGCCTGTACCGCGAGCCACGCGCTCCTCTGCTCGCATCTCATTTTTCCCCGATAGTACAAATTTGAGCCGCGCTCAACTGCGCGAGCGCACGGACGCCAAAAGCTTTGGCCATAACTAGAGCCACTCTATGTGGCAGCGTAACTGCCAGAGTAGCGCCACGCTTTTCCCTGTGTCGCCTCTCACCGCGATTGGTCACACGCGGTACCATAGCAACAAGCCGAGCTAGCTCGGTTTCCATAGCAACCGAGTGACTACTCGTCATCTGAACTCTCAAGAGCCGTGATGCCACTGGTAAGGTGGCAGCGCCCAAAGCTGGTAGATGCGAGTTTGTTCGGTGTGCGGAGTCGTGATGTGCAGCTGCTTGCCGACAATTTCGAACTTCTTCGTGCTCTTTGATGCAGGTATAACGCGAAGATCTGAAAGAATGAGACTTTATACCTTTTCTGTGCAAGATCGCTCTGGATATTAGCAGCTGTGCGACAGAATCAGTCATACCGCTGTAGTGGTGCTCGGATTCCCGATGTGTTTGAGGATCGATAAGGCTTTTAGCATGCAATTTTCGCATACTCTTGGCTTTGTTTCAACGTTGGAGTGTCTGAGAACCGATGCGAAATGTATGAGTCGCAAGTTGGGCCTTGGGGAAGTTGTTTCAGCCCCAGGTAACCGCATAATCACTCAAACGTTTAGCGAGGAAGCTCCTGCGATCTTTACGTTTTGTACTAATCAACGATTTTACGATATAGCTTTTAGGATAACATCTTCGCATTTTTCTAGCTTCCTTTAAAAGTTTGAATTTCTGAGAATTGAAACGAAAGGTATACTTCGCGTGTAGGGCCTAGGGGAAATTGTATCAGCCCTGGGTCACCGAATAACCACAGCAACTTTTAGCGAGGAAGCGCCTGCAATCTTTAACATTTTGTTCTA